>JAPDSC010133498.1:30442-112524 GCA_026290005.1 Latrodectus geometricus
TGCTAAACGACGAGGTTTAGCAAAAACTGGTGATCCGAAAGTTTCAATTTTATGTACGACGTTATGCTTGACAATTTGGTCTGAGCAAATAGGTTTAGTAATTTCAGGAAATTCATTTAACAATTTGATATAACCATCATTACCAAAAATAGTTTTAACAGAAATAATATCAGCAGATTTAATAATCACTTAAACAACGCTTTCTCATATCAGGCTTTAAGTTAAAATAATATAAAAAGCCAGCACCTAAAATAGAATTCGATACATCACAAATGTAAAAAGGAAAAACAAAGTTTCTACGAAGGTCAAAGTCAAGAGATAATAATTTCTTACCGTAAACCTTGATCATGGTATTGTTTGCTGCTTTAAAAGTCTGAATTGGTTAATGCTGTCTGTCTTGTTTCGTAGCAGGTATAATAGAACAATCACTTCAAGTATCAACTAGAAATGTTCTATTTGTTATTCTATCCCGAACGAAATGGCGACAATTTGTAGGAGGCAAGACGTATGCCGCGTCTACTCCTGCCTGTTGCGGATTTCCTGGAAGTTGCAGGGTTTTACACATTTTCTTGCTTCTTCTTTAAACTTCTTGTGGTAGAAACACATACCGGACGAGTTTCTTCGTGGTGACAAACTTTACGGCGATTCCGGAAACGCAAAAAGTTCCGATTTTGTGATCTGCTTCGAGCTCATAATTCTGCAACTTCTTTCCTTAGAGCTTTTACTTCGGCCAAAAGCTCAGCACTGGTTTCACTCGGACAAATTTCACTCACTCCGGCTGGAGTGACCTCAAGTACCTTGTCGCCAACTTCAGCTGCTTTACTTGAAGTTAAGGACGGAATAGCTGCGAGTATAGATTGGATGTTCTGTGGAAGTTGGCTTAAAAATAACTTTAGCAGTAATGTTTCAGATATGTCATGGGATTCAGCTCGTCGTTTCATTATTCTTAATAATTCACTGAGCTTCCGATCTCCTAGTTGTTCGCCGACCAAAAGCTTTCGTATTTCCTGCGACTTTGTTTCCCCACATCGAGCAATAATTTCTTGCTTCAAACGAGAGTATGGGTCTGTTTCATTTGGAGTTATAATTACATCTCTGACTATTGCTGTGACTTCAGGAGGGAGATGTGCCAAAATGTGGTTGAATTTGGTTCTCGCTTCAGTTATGGGCTTAGGCGTTGCTAGTTGAAATATCGCTTCTACCATATGAAACCAGAGACTGGGATCTGATAAATTAAAAATGGGCATTTTCACAGCTGATGATTCTGCCATTTTTAAGACGAGCTACTTGAAATCCAAAGTGAAATCACTCTTCAGAAAAAAATGCAATTTTAGGCAAATGCTTGTAGACGTCAGCGGTGATACCAACTTATTATTTATGCCACACAATGAATAATGAAGCAGTTTATATTGTACAATCCCAGTTGCCAAATGTGTCGCCAAAATAATCACGTATTTTCAAATTTAATCACCATTTTTCTGTACCAACGTTTTTTTTTTTTTTTTTTTTTTTTTTTTTTTTTTTTTTTTTTTCACTGAATATTTATCATGGACAGTTTTGGAGACAAAATTGGTAACAAATTGATGGCAAAGGAACAAAATGGCGAATTAAATATCTGTGCAGAATTACTTTTAATCTATTCGATTCAAATTTAATAGTCTATACTGCAGACGTATCAAGCGAAAAAAAAATTGCTTACCGTATTCAACAACATAATGGGCATCACGTCCGGGTCACCATTGTAGAAGTTCCAGTGTTGCATGTGTTCTTTTATATAATGAATTTGAGACTTCTGACAAATAATAATGTTTATTTTTCAGTATATAATGTCGAACAAAACTTTTAGAACATCGTCTTACAAAATCGTCTGATTACAAAACTCGCGTCAACTAGCACGAGACTAGTCGAATTACGAAGAATTAATCTTCTGTTATATGCCAACTGGAGGGAAATAAAAAGCCACTGAGTGCACACACTCGATGACATCATTACAATGGTGTGACATAACTACACCCGATAGAGCATATCTGGAACGGGATGGGATGTCGTTTGTCTATTATGCCCCAGCTTCTGTCGTTGGAGGAACTGTGGAGAATGGTTCAGACCATATGGGCTTCTATCCCCCAGGACACCGTCCGCATGTTAATTGACTCTCTACCTCGCAGAGTGTCTGCGAGAGGCGGTCATACTAATTACTGATTTTCTGCAAATTTCGTCAATATATAAATTTATCTTTTTGTAAATAACATCACTTATTTATATATGCATACTCTCTGTCTGTGTAACAATTTTTATCACATTCTATCCAATATTTTATGGAGTTGCATTTCCTATGTCAGTCAATGTATACATAAAACATCTCTGAATTTTTTATCAACATTTTCTAATAAGAAACAAATAAATATATAGTTTAAGTAACATTTTTTGTATATAGTATTTGAAATATTTTTGTGGATTAATTATAACTGCTTCTTAACTTTCTAGTAATTTTAAAGAAATTTCTGAGAAGATTTATATATTCCTGTATTGAATTATTCACATAAATACCTCAAGAATTGATTATATCTATACATTAATTGTCAGAAGCGAGAAAATGGTATATATTTATCATACGTAGTATTAAAATGTGGAAAATGATAGATTCATAAAAATTTAGATTAATTACCAGGCAAAAGAGAATATGTTGTTTACAAAGTTTTCACTAATCATTTAATGTAGCTTTTGTATTACTGTCTAATTTGAAACATATTTATTACAATTTTGTTCAGAATAAACCCATATAGACCTTTATTTAATGCTATTTATTTCAGTGCTTGTAAAAATATTTATAAAAGAAAAGTTTATTATAAATTTGAAACTGATATACAGCATAGTTTAGATATAAAAAAATTAGAGAATTAAAAACATTCAATCCATAAATCAATTCACTGAGGTATCTTTTTTTAATAAAATGGTTTTCTTATCCTACTCTGTAAATATCAAGCTTGAAATAAAATTTGAAATAAATTAAAGCGGGATAAAATATTAATTCAAATTTATATAGAAATAAAGCAAAGATAATCATGTTTGCACAAAATGAGTAATGAACTATATTTTTCATCGTTTTCTATCTTCCGAACTTTGAAATAGCTCTGTTATATATTTTAACGTAAAAGCCAGTCATTGACTCGTAAAATGAAAATAAGATGTGAAAGATGAATCTCAAACTCAGCTAAATTAAGTTTTAAAACGAGGATCATCAGCCTACTCATAAATCAAGTAAATGTGAAGGCTTAAAGTTTTATTGCTTAAACGAATATTTGCGTGTTAATATGCAGTAATTAATCACGCTAAACTCTCTGAGAGAAAATGCACGTAATTTAGTAAAATGCTCTCATAAACCACTTTGGATTCAATGAAAAATAATAATTGAGTAATTTTGAAGGATTGTAACATTATTCAAATTAAATACACTATTTATATTAATTAATACTGAAGAAAAAGGTATATCATTTTTATAACATTAATCTATATCTGATTATGATGTCTTTCATAAAGTCACTCTACAGTTTTCACATGTAAATATATACTATGATTTGGAAAAAAAAAATCTAATTTTAAAAGTTTCGTGTTGTTCAACAAAAGTGGAGTTTCAAACGTCTTTTTTCTATTTATTATTAAATAAGATTTAAACTCTTTCGTTACAATTAAATATCATTTGAAAGGCATATACAAAATTAGGATTTTTGAGGCTTCTATGATTGAATTCTAGTTTTGTTTTTCATCATATTAATTTTTAATTAGGTAAAACTTTTTTTAAGTTACAATTACATTTTCCTTTCAACACACGCAGTATTTAAATTAATGATATTTACAAGTACAATTTATTATAAATTCATATAAAATAATAATAATGCGTTTTGAGAATGAAATTTAAATTACTTGTAAATGGTTATCCATAAAAGTTCTTCCTAGATTATAAATATTCCTTTAAAATAGGGAATTACAAAGTTACTCTTCCTGAAATAACCATCGTATTATTAATATTTAAGAGAATTTCAACTACGAGAAGAACATAAAATATTGCGCCACTTTCCTTTTCCACATAAAATATTCAAACTCTTTACTGAAACTTTCTTCCACTAAGATGCCAACTTTTTACTAGAATATTAAAGAAACAGTTCAAAAAATATATCCATTGTTTTAATATTCTGAAATTCTTGTCACAAAGAGTTATAAGAGTAACTTAAAATTCTCTAAAATTTAATATATAATCTTTTAAGAGATACTGTAATTATTTTCCTATTATATTATTTCTTGCTTTATTACTCAAAAGAAATTTTACAATATTCTCTTACATACCAAAAAGTCATATAATTTATTACATTAATTTTACCAATTTACTTTTAAGCTTCAAAGTTTATTATAAATGTTTTAATCCATTTAATGTATTTATGTATTATTTTTACATAAATTTGCTTATATAATGATAAAGATGAATACATATGTAATATACATTGGTGAACAATTTATTTTTATTCTTTAAATCTCCTGTATATAAACGTATTAAGTATATATGTATATATACACTTAAATACGTATACATGTATAACACATATGCATACACTAATGCTTTTAACTAATTAAAGTTTTGTTTATAAAACAAATATATTTCTCAGTTATGTATACCTTAAATAATAAAATATTTTAAGTATTTTTTTCTGCATTGCCTATTCCATATAAATCATTCCTTATAATTTCATTTTAAAAATATAAATATTTTGTTCACTTAGGTTAAAGAATTCCTAAGTCAATCTACTTGTGATTTTTTAAATAAGATTATTTTAGAAAAAATATTAGTAATCACATAGTTTTTTTTATCGTGGTAAACAGCATCTTGTATATTTATCCATTTCTTTGAACAATTTAATTGTTATTATAATTGTTATTATAATTTAAAAGATCTAATTTCAAAATGTAGTAGCATAATTCACTTTACGTAATATGAGAGAATTATATTATAATTTTTTCTAATTTATTTAATGACATAGAAAACACTATTTTAATATACTGACTTTCGAAACATCAAAATCGTTTTCATGTAGAAAAAAAATGTTTTCAATTACCTTTTAATTTAAGTATTATTATCTTCTATCACTATTTTATAAATTACTCCAATCATTATTAAAACTAAATTAATTTATATCAAAAATTATTTCTCAATGTATTGTAAATCCATAGATTGAATAAATAACTGAACTATACGCTTATTTTAAACATAAACATTTTATGAATAAAATTCATTTTATAAAACTCTATTCCCTGAACTCTAAAAATAGCAACTAACTCTTAAGGATAAATTTTCCTATTAGTTTCTTATTTCTTATTAGTTTCTCAGATTTACAAACACCTCATCTTTAAAAATTATGTTTACAGGAGGCTTATCTTTTCAAACTACTTCTCATTATTTTGAGCTAGAAAACATCATTTGTTTGCTGTTCTAAAAATCTTCTTGTTAATCACTTTTGTTAAAATTATTTGAAATTATTATGATAGTAAATTTTATAGAAGATATCCTTTTAAATTAGATCCCTTTGCAAAACTGCTCTTTACTTTTTCATGGACTGGTAACCAAAAATAAAATGGAATAGCTCTCTACATTTATCCAAATTTGCTATGCATAAAACATTATTTGCACAATGCTCTTTAACGTATGATGCAAATAAGAAAAATGTGCTAGTAATGACCTCAGAAACGTGTTGCATAATGTTTTGTGAGTTTTTTACTTTGTGTATAAAAAGATAAATTCAGCACGAGTAATGACTTTAGCATCAGCATGTGTATTTAATGTCTGAAATAATCA
This sequence comes from Latrodectus geometricus, assembly GCA_026290005.1. NCBI lineage: Eukaryota > Metazoa > Arthropoda > Arachnida > Araneae > Theridiidae > Latrodectus > Latrodectus geometricus. The sequence continues at coordinate 36,285 of JAPDSC010133498.1, forward strand.
GCTGAATTTCTGAATAGAATAGTTCAAGAAGGTAATTTTCTTTCTCAATTTTTGCATAAGTATATGATAGCAAGATTCCCTGTTTTGAAGTAATCGATCGAAGTTTTGTTGATAATAATTAAAAAATTGTATTCGCAATGTAAGTTTAGTCAAGAAATATCCTCATTAGTTTTAAAAAAACATTTTTTGCAAAATTTCAGATTAATTTTGATAATTGTTGGTTTAATTAAATGCGCTTTCGTGAAAATTACTTGAATTTAAACATTAATATAAAAATGAAATGAATTACAGTTATTTTAATGATATTAAAGTTATTTGATACTAAACAAACTCTTGAGTTATTTCAAAACACATAAACACTGGTAAAACATTTATTTAAATATCATAAAATGAAAATCAAAGAAAGTAAAATATTTTATATTATATGAAATTTTTTAGATACTCAAATTATGAAGATTTCTTTTGAAATTAGTAGCTTAAGGTTCAATAAAATAAGTTCTTCAAAAAAATCGAACAATAAATTTGAAACCTTTACATTTCGTCCATGGCTCATGCTGAAATTTTAATATAATTTTTAATAGAATTCCCTCACTTTTTTGAAATAATGTAAAACTTAAGGTAACATTTTATGAAATATTTTTTTATAAATTGAAGTAAATTAGAATAATACCTTTACGAACAATAGTCTTTCAGTCATTATTAGTTTTTAGTTGTATAATGTATGTAGCATATTTGTAATAATAACGGCTTTACGAAAACTGTGATGAGTTCTATGTTTAATTTATCGCCATCTATGGGGTTATTACAGATGAGCCACCATTGCTCGAAGAGGTGTTCTCTGATAAGACTGTTTACCCAGGAGTTTCTATCTCTTTGAAATGCATGGCGACAGGCAGCCCTTTACCTCAAGTGACGTGGAGGCTGGATTCCTTGACTCTTCCCGAGCAGTTAAGGTTTCGAGTTGGAGATTACGTAACACGTGACAGCAGAGTCGTCAGCTATGTTAATATCACAAGTATGCTAATTTTGTGTCTACCTCTTGTGTAATTAATTACCCATTCCAAGTCCGTAAATCACCCTGTCACATTGCGTAATAAGAAGTAATATAAAATGTATGCCACGTGTCTCAGAATATTCGTCGTTTGTCTTGTGAGGATAAATTAAAAATCAAGATTAAAATTATTTAATTTGCTTGGACGCAAGAGAGAAGGAATATTTGCATTGCACTGATCCTTGGAAATTAATTGTGGTAGATACGAACCAAACACACACGAACACAAATGAAACAATTTTAGATTAATGTTCTTATGTGTGCGTTTTACAAATGAATGGAGGAAATGAATTACGATAGAAACCGAAAAGGAAATGGAAATAAATGTCAGTTATTTAATTCATTCTCTGTGAAAGGGAATTATTCAGTTTTACTTGAAATTTAATAATTTGGATTTCACTTGCATAAGATCAATTATTTTTACATATTTATTTATAAATAAATATGATCCTGCCAATATTTTCTAAGAAAATATTCATCGCTGGCAGGCACTGTAAATCAGATTGCTAAATGTTTGGAATATAAACATTGTAATACTAATGAAATTTGAATTGAAAGCAGTATTTATTAACTAAGCATGATTCTTTAACATACATATTTCATATTTATGAATATATATTCTCATGAAATAATGATGAGATAAAATATTTTAAACTAAAAATTCAGTTTTAAACTCAGCATTTAAGTTCCTTACTAACAAATATTTTCACTAAAGATTTTTAGATAAATTTATTATTTTTCTAATTCCAGACTATATTTGATTATTTTTACACGCGTCTGTATAGATTTTTTAATGGAGCAATACAATGATAGAAATAAAATGCTTTTGTTGACAAGCCATTTTTCTTAACTATGTTGCTCACTTTAAAATATTTTTAACTGTGTTATTGTAACTAAATATCATAGTTTAATTAGTTATTTATAACATTCATTTGTTATTCCTCGTCATTTTTTTCAATAAAAATTTGAAATTTCATTTAATTTTGTAATTAAGAATAATCTTTAGTATTTTTGCAAAATAATTTTTTTTACTATACCATTTCTTAGGAAAACAAAGATAAGCAATTTGGTTCATTGAACTGTATTTTAATCATACTCTCAGCTTCCAAAAATGTACAAACTCTGTAATTTCTTTAATATTTAATATGCATTGATTAATTTGATTTTACAATTGCCCAAAACATTGTTTAATTATATATTTAATTATAACAAAATAAGAATTAAGTGATTTACTGAATTAAGATAAGATTTAGTTATTATTAATTAAGTTATTATGAATAAAGTTATTGTTGAATTTCAGGTATTCAGGTAGAAGATGGTGGATTATTTTCATGTAAAGCGACGAATGAAGTCGGATCCATAATGCATTCTGCTCGAGTGAATGTGTTTGGACCACCAACAATACGCCCCATGCCAAATGTAACAGCTTTAGCTGGAGAAGTAACCGTTTTGCCTTGTCCTGCCGGTGGTCATCCTTTATCCAGTGTGTCTTGGTCAAGAGGTAAGACAATAAAGTTAAGTGAATAAAAGTGTTATGTGTTTATAATTAAAACTGTTGTTCTTTATTCTATAACAATACAAACAGTTTCATTTTAAGAAAATTCATGACCATTTACTTTATGAAAAATGATGAAAACATTGATTATTCAATTTTATTTTAAAGTTTATTTCTTCTCTTTTAAAACATTCTAACAAAGTGTTCTGAAAATTCAAGCATTATATTTAAATTCGAAATATGCACAGGATTACTATTTATAGAATAATCATATTTTTTAATAAATTTGGATATTTTAAAATTCTAATCAATGCTATTTTTTATTGCATGAAGCTATTTAGTATCATGAAACTATTATCTATTTTTTTAATTGATGCTACTTTTTTCTCAATATTTTCGCCTATCTATTTAACAAAATCTAACTGTTAAGAATGCAATTGATGAACTGTTAAGTTACTGTTAAGAATGAAATTTCTAGAGCTTATTTTTTATTACATGAAGCTATTTAGTATCATGAAACTATAATCTATTTTTTTAATTGATGCTACTTTTTTCTTAATATTTTCGCCTATCTATTTAACAAAATCTAACTGTTAAGAATGCTATTGATGGCTATGTTCATTTTCTTATCAAATTAATTTACTAGTTGTAAAATGTAATCTAGAAATTTCTAGATCTTACTTCATATGCATTGTTAAACGAGAAAAACTGTTTTAAATATAGGCAAAATTTTATTAGACAAGAGAGAAAACTTGAATACTTTCAGCTAAAAAATTCATTTACCTTAACATTTTGTGAAATTTTTTTCTTTATATGTATAATACATAATAATAATTTTTCTAAAATATTTTATTTAATATTTTTCATCTAAAAATTATTTGCAACAAAAATTTTGAAATGTTAGATTACTGATTATAAATACTCCTTCAATTTGATAAATATTGCATAGGGGAAAAAGAATACTAATAACTGAAAATCTTTAAGTTTTCAAAAATTTTCTTCATTAAATTATTTATTCTAATTTAAGAATCCAGAACATTGTTAAATAATAAATTATATTTCTCATTAATAACATAAAACATTTATTAAAGACAAGTGTTACTTTTCCGTATACTTATTCAGGTAGATTTTAATCATATGTCATTTGTATAATATTGTTTTAGTAAGCATATAATATGAACATTTTCACTTATATTAATTATATAACTAATCACTGTGTATCAAGCTAAATAGGCTTTAAAAGTCAAATATTGCATATTCTACCAGTTAAATTCTTCAGAGCTGAAAAAATTGTAAAAAGAAATCATCATGCTGGATGCATTGATTGACAGGACGTAAGAGATCTATTAGTAAAATAAAAAAAATAATAAAAATTTATCATTACACTCTTCTAATTAATTTTATGACTTTTTTTATCCACATGGAAATATTGATAGGAAAGACATTTACACTCAAAATTATCCTTTATTATTAATAAAATAATACCTTGCACCTCTCATTTTTTCATAATTAACTTGAATCATGAATAAATTAACAATAAACAACACCTTCAATTATTAAAATCTTAAATTAATTTTAATTTATTTACTTAAAATGAAAGTCAAATTTTAAATTTCTTGTAAATGTTTAACTGGCACTCTGAAATCCGGTGAACTTCTATTTTCCAATTTTATTATACAGAACTTTGATATCTAATTGGTTCTTATTGTTGTACTTTTAAAATAATTTTTTTAAGTTATGGAAACGATACAAACTTGCCCATTAAAGAAATTTCTTAATCTCTCTTATAATAATAAATGTGATATAAACTGAATAAAACGAAGTATGAATATTTCGTAAATATAATAATTTCTTCATAATAACAAAAGTATTTTAAGTATAAACTGTAAAGTACTTAATTTAAGCTTAAAGCTTCCATCGAATTTTATTTAATTCAGATGACACGCCAGAAAAAAAAAGTTAATCTACTAGTGTTGTGATTATTCCTTTATTTGCTTATAAAAATATAAGTGAAGCAATTTTTTATACATGTTTAGTGCACAAATACCTATTTACCCTAAATATTTAGTGATTCTTAATAAAAATATTCAAATTATTAATTTATTTTCACCTATTATTTTGAAGACTTTAGTTAAACTTTTGACAAATAATATGTTAAATTTTTATCTAAATAAAATATATTTTATTCATGGCGTTTCAAAAATTGGTTTTTAATCTTGCAATAATAGTCAGTATCTTTGGAAAATATTATACATCAATAGAAATTTTTCTTGTAAATTTTAAAATTGAGATTATATAAAATGTAATGTATTATTCAAACAAACTTTTGCTAATTACTTAGTGGCAACATAACTTCACAGAATCATAACATTTATGCATCAAAAATTTTTGTTATGGAATCTTATTTAAATAAACATTTGATAATAAACCAAATGGAGCTTAATTCTCTAATTAGTTATCCTTAAAGTTATATTTATAGCTACTGAAATTAATATTTCTTGTTTGAACTGAAACATCTAAGCTTTGAATAAATTATATTTTGTAAACTGTTTACTTAGAAAAATAATATAATTTGATCACTTAAATTTTTCACAAATAGAAGTTCATTTAAGTGCAAAACTAATTTTATCTTCTTTTTTTACCCTTTCGTCAATTATGCATAGATTTAAGAATGTTGCCACAGAATCATCGACAACAAGTGTTTCCAAATGGTACTTTGATAATTCGAGAAGTAAACAAGAAAGCTGACGAAGGAAAATATACTTGCATTGCAGAAAACAAAGATGGTGATCGATCGCAAAAAGATGTGTATGTGCAAGTTATGGGTAAGTAATATTTTTCTTGAGATCTAAAATGTTGGTCTGAAATATTTTTTACTATAATTATTTGTTATATCTACAATATTTGATAAAAATTATTAAATTGTCATTGAAAACATAGTAGCAAATTTAAGCTTTTTCTCCAGCAATGATATAATCACAATCTCTGCATTGTTCAAAAATGCACAAACTTTTATTTTAAATATTTTACGCTAATTTATTTTTAAAATGCCGTCTAATAATTCATGATAATATTTTGTGGTAGTATGTTTATATTAAGTAAATATTCTATATTTATACTAATTTATATTGAATACAGAATTCTTTAATAATTTTATGAATTTGTGTATTCGATAAATGTTTTATTAAAATACCGTAAAGACAATTATTTCTTTCATTGGGTAATTGTATTGTTTCCACCATCATTTTAAATATCTGGTAGTGAAATTTCTAAATCATTTAATAAAATTTTAATTAGGATTACAGTGTGAATGTAATATATTTACATAATTTTTCAAAATTATGAATCAATTAACGGAATACGCATTGAGACTTTTTGACGGAATACGCATTGAGTTTTTACTGAAATATTAACAAGAATTTTTGATTAAACCTTTAAATAAACTCAGAATGTCTAAAGGATTCTGCTCTATTATTGAATGGGGCAACTGTAGTTATAATATCCACTATACCATAATAATATCCATCTACCAGTTAAGGCCACATTAAACAATTATAATCACTATTTTAGTGGATAAATAATAATAATTCTGTGACATTTAACAATAATGCAACTCATCTGATTTTTTTAATGAAATTTAATATCTAATTATGAAACATTTTACTAACCTATGAGAATTTTTCACCTTAATATATAATTTTAATTTTTGCAAATGCTTTAGGTGTATTTGTTGTTAAAAGAGTTATTAAATTTGACTCACATTTACCTTGTAATAGACAGCAAAACTCACCATGATCTTGGAAATGATTTGGTGATATATGTAATTATGCGATGAATTTGCCGTTTAGAATTAAATTTTAGATTTTAGCATATTCCATAAATCTAAGAAACTCGAATATTCCCATCAGATAGATATTTGAAGGCAGAAAATAGAAATACAACATATATCTTTCCTTGTTCAATAGTACTTGAAATAGTCTTCAATACATGTCTTCAATTCCAAAGAGCACTATCATTCTATCAGTAATTGAAAATTGAATAAATATATAAAAATTTTTAAAACTTTTCATAGATAGACACTATAAATACTTCACAACAGAGACAACATAAGAAATTCCTTGACCCGACGTACGTGAATAAATAAATAATTACAATGATAATTTAAAAAAAAAAAAAAAACGAAGATTCAAAGAAGTTTATTTCTGATTGCTTAACTATGGTTCATACATAACGAGTGACCTTTGAATATTTTGAATATAATGACTATGAGAAAAATGTTTCAGTCAATAAATTTTGGTTCATCTGTTTCCTTATTATGATGTCTGGAAATCATTTGTTGACAAATTACAAACGATATTACTGATAGTATTATCTTTAATAAAAATGTTACTTCTATGAATCATTATTCCTTCAGTAAGCCAAAAGTTTATTTTTAAAAATTAGGAGACGTAGAATTCCAGAAAAACTGAATTCTTCTTTTCTTTGTGAATAACTTACCTTTCTAGAAACCATTAACATCAATTGATTTTTCTCATGCATTTAACATACAGTAAAAAATTAGAAAAAAATAATGACAAGGAAATTCAATTTTATCACCACAATTTAATAAGTAATTTTCTGTAAGCGATAAAATGCAATGGCAAAAAATCAAAGTCATCATAATATTTTATATTATTTTTGAAGTATTGCTTATTTGTGTATTTGTCATTAATTTTAAATTGAAAATCATTAAAAAAAATTTGTTTTTTAAATTATCGATGATATCTTATTCTCTTATCGTTTAAAAATATAATTAAGAAAACTCAGGCAGGATAATATTTTGGTTTTAAAACATGCTGACAGGTCTTTACTATTTTCTTCCCTGTATTTCTTGAAAACAGTTTGTAGTCATTGTTATGTTTTCAATAACCCAATACCTAATCTTATTTAAAACTTATTAATTTTTATAAATGAGAAATAAAATCACAAATTTTTCATTTTTTAATATTTTAAAGTAAATTTTCCTTTCTGAATGTTTGATCAGATTTTAATTTTACGAGTGTAAGATTCTATAAATAATATAAATAAGTTATTAATCTATATTTGCATTTAAAAATACATAACTCTTACTGAAAAATAATGAACATTTAAAACGTCTATTTTCTGATTAGAAAAACACTGTGTTACATTTATAAATTGTTTTTACAGAAGTGATAAAAAGCACTCACAAGATTTATTTAAAATATGTAAATGCCATTTATATAGATCAAAATTTAATTTTCGATACATAAGAATTCTATCAAGAAAATATCTGTTTAAACTAGATCTCCTAATTTATGAACATAAGCTCTAAGTAATATGATAGTATTTATTTTTGATCCAATAATAACAAAACTCTGTTCGTAATAGAATAAAAAATTGTTTTGTTTTTAAATGATTTTATTATATTATAGAATTTTATGCATAATGCTTTTAGTAAACGTAAAATGAAAAAATACTTTTACAAACTTTACACTGATGATTGGTACTTACATTCGGGATTGATAAACTCATATAAAAATAAAATAAATTCCAGTCGTGATTCATAACACGCTTAATTAAACTGCATAATTTTCCTTTTCCACAAATGAAAATGAAAAATATAAATTATAAATGCTTAAAAGTTTTCTTATTAAATACATATCTATTTAAAATAAATATTATAATTTGCTTAAAGTATTTTTTGCTTTTGCTCTAGTAATGAACTTCTTTTAGAATAAAATAAAAATTGAAAAACATTCTGTTTGAAGTATTTTATCTTATTATACAATTCTGCTTACAGTTGGCTGATTTCTCAGCACTTTTATCCACAAATTCAAAATAAATGTAATTATAAACCTCATTCTTTACAGAACCTGTTTACGAACAAAGATAAACAATTATTCCTTTCTCCAATTTATGGCTTTCCCTAATTATTTTTCTTTTTTATTAAGACGATTGCTTCAATAAAATTCTCTCTATATATGTACAATTCTCCTTAAATAAAGTTATTCGGCCACCAATTTCTAACACAAACTCAAAGGACTTTCAGGAGGTAATAGTGGCACCAACTTTTCTATCAGTTTTGGAAGTGTGCGTTCTTTTCCTTTAAGGTTGGCAAATAACAGTCCCCCAGAAGGATTGGCTAATGCCAAACGTAAACAGCTCTGAAAATCGAACATTAACAAGTGAAATTAGGGTAGGAGTCTTTCGTTTTTTTATTCGTTCTATTCTTTAAAGATCTCTTTCGACTTCCGCATGAGTTATTTCACTGAGAATAAAACGCTTAACTCATAAAGAGAGATTTACTCAAGATTTCGGTGAGAAAAACTTCAGAATAGGAGCTTCAATTTGATTTGCGTTTCTTTTCTTTCTCTGTCAAAGAACGTTCTGTTGAAAAGGGGAAACAGTCATTTAATCTTGAAAGAAATTTTCTATTAAGCAAAAGACGTTTGTACTTGAGAAATGAGAAAAGGTGTTTCTTTTGTTGCAACTGCCTCAAGTCTTCACTGACGGATTTTTATTTGAAATTTAAAAATTAAAGCTTTTGTAGTTCAGCATTCAATTTTTTAGTCTTCATCCAGATTTTATCTCATGCTTAATGATGTATGAAAATTTTTGTCAAATCTGTAATACATTTTAAAAAGATTTTAAGCGTAAAATATAAATTATTCTCTTTTCAATTTCTATTATTTTATGTAATATTGTAATATTGTCATTTTCAAAAAAAAAAAAAAAAAAAAAAAAAAAAAAAAAAAAAAAAAAAAAAATCTGAAACAGACATTTAAATTAATGTTGACATTATTTGTTTCCATTTTTCCTTATTTAAAACTGATTTTTTAAAATGAATAAATAAAACATTTATTTAAATATTCATTTATTTTTTTCTTTTGTAAAAATGAAAAAAATTCTATTCTTAAAACTGAAAAATGAAGCTGAGTTCGTCCCCTTCCCATTTTATAAAAGTATTTTATTTGTCGCTATACAGATAAGCACAATATTTGCATAATTTATTTTTAAACCATTTTTAATAAAAATAAGCAGATTTCTAATCTTCAATTTATGATATTCTCTTATCCTAATTCTTAACATAACTTATTTCATTTAAAACCTATCGATATAAAAGATAATTAACAAAGAAATTAAAAATATGTTTGTTTTAAATTTATGATTATTAAAATTCGCAGCCTATTTAATTATTTTTATTATTTGGAAACCACGAGAAATAAAACATTTTAACAATGTCAGTTGTTAAAAATGTTAAATTTTATTCCGAAGTAATTTAAAAATTTATGATATCATGATCTGAATCCTTAATAATATTTAATCTTTTAATAGAAATTTATTTTAGAATTGGTTAGTTTAAATTATCCGTTAGTTTAAAAACTAACATAGAAATGAAAATGTTCAAATAATATTTTTTTCGCTGATTATATTAAAATTTTACATTAAGTAAGCAGTTAAATGTGCAATATTTAGGTTGATTTCTTTAAAGTAGCAAAATTAAAACCTTCTATGTGTTACAAAAGAACTATTTATCTCAAGGACTTGAAAAGCAAAATGAAATTTCTAGTTGTGGACTTAATGACAGAAAGCAGAAACTTTTACAAAGATAACGGAGAAGTAATGTCACACTTATAAGTTAGATGTAAGTTAACGTAAATGAAGACAATCATATTTAAGAGAGGAAAACAATCTCAGGTACTTTGAGGAAAAGAAAACTTAACAGTAGAAAAAACGTAATTGTTTGTAGTAACTGCCAAATTGGTGCATGGATACCTTTGCAGTAACATAAATTATTGTCTAAGTAGTTAGCATTCCTGACTCCTTGGCTATTGATCATATGTTAACATCCTTGTTCAGACATGGACGTTTCCTTTCTCTCTCTGTGTTTTCTTGTCCTTTCTTCTGAAATAATGAGATGAATGTGACTCACCTTATAAACAGGTTTTTGCTGGTATGACGTGAGTAATGCTATCCGCCTCTATGACTTGGTTCACAGGTGCCCACAGAGTAACCTAAATGAGTAGCAGTTTTCAACCTTGTCGTAGCTAAGGGTTAGCCACCCAGTGCCCACCATGAGTAAAAAAACGCAAATATGGGATTAAATATTCAATATTATTATATATATTTTAGGATTAAAAATGCAAAATTAAAGTATGGAATCAAATATTTATAAAGAAATGAGCAACAAACGCATGAATTTTTTATTAGCTAATCACTGTGTTCTGTAATGAAATGGAAATCGTATTTCTAAAACTGCGCGAAGAACACCAGGCTATATGCTTTGAATCTGGTGTATATTGACTACATTCACTATTTTTGTAAAGCGCTTTAAAATATATAATAATTACATGTATTTCCAGAGCTATAAATACTAGAAATAGAATCAGAAGATCAAACTTGCTAAAATGTTGGGAAATAGCTCCAATCATTCCCAAGTTTTCTTTACAGAAATTTTTTAACTTGCATATTACTATATAGAGACATAGATTAGTACCAATTTGTATCTTATCATCATAATCCAGAAATAGAAATTGTTGGATATCTGAAATAGCGTAATTGAACGACAGAAATTCATTGCAATTCTGAGTGCAGGTAGTTCATTTATGGCAATTATACCTTCGAAATAGTATTAGCCAAGACGAGCAATCTATAATCTTACATTACCTAATTACTTTATGGTAATAAAAAGTATATGTTGAGAAGGTACGGATTTTCTTTATTTCCATATTTGGCAATTTTATATATGATTATATTTTCCGATTAACTTTTATTTCTTAAATGTTGTAGAAACATAAATTGTCTCCTTTCATTTCATACAAGTAATTACAAAGAAGGTTTCATTTTTTGGAAGATTGCGAATAGAAATTCTTGGACATAGGCCATTTTATACAAATAAAATAGCGTAATCTTTCTCAAAATTGTACTATCTTTCTGTTAGATGTGCCTAACGTTCTCTATATATGCCCTTGTACTGCAGCTTTCTAAACCACTACTGGATTACTCTTCTAATGCAGCTGTGAAGTGTTCAAAAGCAGTTATATCATTTTTTTTCTCTCTAGTCGTAATGAGTCAGTCTATTCAAAGATAAAATTGTCTTTTATGGATCTTTCGTCATCATTAGGTTTACTTTGAATTAACTGTCTCGAGTATGTGTCCAAAATCTTCTGAAAGTAGTCACTACACTTTAACCATTTTCCTAATGTATTTTCATTAACAGCCCAATAGCACAGTCATTGCAAAAAATAATGAATATGAGGTCCTGTTTTTAAAACCACCGTACGTTTATCATGCACCCGTTTCTCTTCTAACATCATCCATTTGAGATATTTGAATTTATTTTAACTGCATCTAGAAGCTGTCTTTGTTTAGAAACATTTTACTAAAATTTCAAACTCTTTTGACCTGTAGGTTTTCTGTTACAGGATTTTATTTTGACAACTTAAAAAAATACAATCTAGTATGTGAATCTGGCAGTAGAGTTTTAAAGGCTTATTGGGAATATGTTTTATTAATAAGTCGTTTCATTAACTTTCATTTATTAAGTCATTTCATTCACTTTCCTATCGGGAACTTAGCGCTGATTGGCTGATTTTGTCGAAACACTTGATGGTCTAATACATATGTTCTAATATTGTTTTATTATATTAAACCTTCTTAAAATGTACATTTCTATATATATTACCACTAAAATTCGAAAGCCTTGTAATATGTAGTTGAAAGTTACTGTATAAATGTCATTGTTGAAAGGTAATTTATTATTATCTAAATTTCTCTAGATGTTTTCAACTTTCAAATTTCGGTGGAAAGTTTCGGTGAAAATTTGGCACCTTGTTAATGTAAATTATGAAAAATAATATTTGTTACGTAAAAAAAAATATTTATTTGAATGTTATAATTAACAACACTTTGATTGATCATTGATCTTTAAAAACTGATGTTTTTCTGGCATTGATGAGTAAATGAATTTTTGTCTTAAGCAACTTGTATAAATTTAAATGGCAGAGAAAAATACTCACATTAAAAATATTTTTACTGTCAGTAAATACTATTTAAATGTTCATTATTAAAAAGATAATTGATTTTAATGTTTCCAATTACATTTTATAGAAGTTATTTAAAAACAAGCATAAAATAATTTTAATAAACTTAAAGTTCCTCTCCTTATTGTATAAAAGTCTTCACAAAAATTAAAATATTCTTTGAAGGAAAAATAAAGCTATCACAATGAAAATTTACAATATTTTTTATAAACTGATTTTTTTTATAAATTAAGATGCTTGTGATCTTTTTAAGTACTTTTTTACTTATGACACAGAATAGCTTAAGAAAGTTTTTCTTTATTATTAAATATGTTTATTGGTTTTGCAAAATATTCAATAAAAATATAGATACATACATGTTAAGACAGAAGATTTGAATTAGTTTGTTTAATTTCCTCCCTCTTGTAAAAATTATCTTGATGTTTGAAATGTAAAGAAAACTTTTAGAAATAAAATACAAAGAATATATTTACCTGTCGTAGAATGTCTGTAAGAGCGTTGGCAGTATTACTTTGTATTACTATATCTATGAAATGTATATCTCAAATAAAAATGAAAATGAATAAATATAGAAATAAATGTGCATTGAAATTTATTATATTTGGAATTTTTAAAAAAAAAAAATTCACGTGAAAAACTAATAATTCAAATTTTTTAGGATATTTTTTTTACTTAAGGTCTGAATTCGTTGATAATTATTGTTAGAAGCAGTTCTTCTATCTTTCGATTCACATTCCTAAATATTTTTGCTTTGAAATTTATTGCAAAGGTATTGATTGTAAAAAGTAGCATTTCATTTTAGTAGTATAGAAATTTTATTAATCCTTTTATTATAATCATGTTTTTCTTTAGTATTTAACTATAACTCCGAAATAATTAGTGTTACAAACTGTAAGAATATTAAACAATACTGAAAATATATTTGATTTCATATTTTAAGATCATTGCATAACGAATGCCATTAGTTTGGCATTACTAAGTACAACGTTCGTTAAATGTTTGACAAATAAATATTTAGCAATTCTACTTCATAGATGTACTCCTAACATAAATAATGTTATAAATAAATAGTCTATTATTTTTCAAGAGATAATACATATTCTGAGTCATAATTCAGAATTATAAGCATTTTAAAAGAATAAGAAACAATGACTTTTTTGGTAACTTGTATAAATTTCAGTAATAGTAGTTCAAGGTAAATATTAATGAAATCTCACTATTTTACTAGAAAAAATTTCTTCTTATTATTATAAATTCATTAATACCCATTTACAAATATTATATATTTATCCCAGTCATAAGTAATTTATAACATACCTCTAAAAATGAGAAAAAAAATTACAAATTGAGTTGATTAAAATGTATCCAAATAAATACGAGAGTATGAGAGAATAATTCAAAGAATGCATGTGTTAAATAAATAATATTTGAAAGTATATAAAAATTTAAAAAATCTTAGATGATAAAAATTTACCTAAATTAATAATTTTTGTGTCACTGAACTTTGAAATATTTTTTTTTATTTAAAGCTGCTTTTTATTCCTGTTATTGCAATACAAAAAAAAAATTATAAAATTATACAGAAAAGTTTATTAAAAGATTTTTGTAAATGTTTAATTACTTTATTTCTCTGTAAATGAGGTCTCCAAATGTTGCGCATTTTCCACAATCTACTATTTTAATTTTTCTCCCGAAAATGACACTTTTACACTCTATCAATTTCAATTTCTTTCAAGTAGAAATAAATCATTTTTCCAACAATTGAATTCTTATTTTGGCAAGTAGCAGCCAAAATCTTACAATGCTCTAAACAATGGTATAGGAAAAACGATATCAGTACTCTTCAACCACGATTATGCTATAACGTTCACCAACGTACTTCTCAGACACGAAACTATCTGCAGAATAGTTAATTACTACACTTTAATGGAACATAAGCAATTTTTTTTTCAAAACATTTTAGTTCTATCAGTGGTAGAGGGACAATAGGCAAGATTAAGTATTAGAAAATTATTTCAAGTACTAAATCTTGTGTTTAGATCAATTTTCTTGATTTTGAAAAAAAATATATTTTCACTTAAGTAAATATAGATTTAACAGCGATTGTTTTTATTTTTATATCATATAATTATTATTAATACTAATGCTAAACCTGACACAAATTTAATGTTTGGTTTTGTAAATAATTTTACATTTTTTTAAACCATTTACAAATATAACACTAAAAATTTTAAAATTAAAAGAAAATTGTAAGCCAATATGATTGAGAATTTGAAAAATCTGAATCTTTGGATAGTTATAGTTAAGAAATACATTTTGCTTAAAAATAAATTTTTCATTTATTTTTAAATAAAATCTTATTTTTTATGTATCTTGTCACATTTAAATAAATTTATATAAATTACATTTTACTATACAATTTTATTTTCTTATTAAAATAAGAATAATTTTTTTGTGGCTATATATTAGAACAATGATTGATACTTATGCCTTTAATATAAAAATCTATTTTCATGTTTATTTGAATTCTAAATATTTAAAACAAGTTCAAATTTACAAAAAATTGCAATAGTTTTAGTTTTAATCGATGTTTATAGCTTCGAAATTATTTTGAAGTTAAATAACTTAAGAACCTTTAGTTTCAAAATTATTCATATAAAAATTTAATATTTTTTAGTACAATGAAAATTATCAATCTTTCTCTGACTTTATACCATATTTATCTTAAAGTTAATGAGTACCATATAAAATATTATATATATTTAATAAACTTTCATTTAAACATAAATTTTTTTTAAATTATACACACTTCATGTATTTATAAAAAAATATGGTTTCTCAAAATCGTCCTTAATGATTTGATTGCTTTTTATTTTTCATACTCATTGAATGTCAGACAACGTGAATTTATTTATTTCCTTTTTCATGCGAAAATACGTGATTTTGCATTTCTTCTATATCTTTTAATTAGAATAACTGATAGTGTGTAATCAGCTTAACAATTCAGATAAGATTTGCACAGAACAACAAATACAAATATAGCTTAACAAATTAGATAAGGTATTTGGATAAGTACAGTTATTTTCAGAAAATTATAACAACATCAAATATATAACCCAAAGAAAAAGATTAATAAAATGCAAATTAGCATAATGAAAAATAAATCAGAAAGAATATCAATGCTTTCATTTTTAAACCACAACGCTCTAAATTTCACATAGTTTTTTTAATATTTTATGTAATTGAAATGCTTCCATATAATTTATGTTTAAAATATTCACAGAAATGCACATGAATTCATGTTAAAATACTGAAATACAATCCACACCGAATGCCCTTGGGTAAACTCTCATCTCTGATAACATATCCATAGCTAAATAAGTAGCTATCAAGCGGTTTGTGTTGACTGATCATTGACAAACCAAGTCCGGCAGAAGCGTCTAATTTGCAATCGAAATGCTTCCGTCGAGTAGGAATCATTTTCGAGCCATATTGGAAAACCTAGATTACCCATCTCATCAAATTTCTCCAGACGATGGGCCAATATTAAATTGCCGCAGGGGCATCTGAGAACACTCTTTAATTGGAGAAGGCGGGAGGAACACTTTTAATACGATATCTCCCGTCTTGCCCTAAGCGGGGAGGAATACTCGATGTCCCGTTTTCCACTCGGGCACTGTTTGCTCCGTGAAATACAATTTATGACGAAATCTGTATCGAGTTTTATGGCTAGCTGACGTGTCATTAAACGAAGTGGGAGGCCCATTCACATACAGGTTATGAAACCCATTTACATTGCCGTTTCTCTGTTGCAATGTCTTCATGAAATTGCTTTAGCCTCGTTCCATTCGGGAGATCACGTTAAACAGAAGAATAACTTTTCAAACGAGTTTCTAGACACATAATCACGGAAATACATGCTATAACTGAAGTTTCGAGAACAGCATCTTTTTTTGACGTAACGGGTATTTATTTAAAATTTTCATGTAAAAACTAAAAATATTAAATATACATATATCAAAAAATTCTTATAAAATCCGCAGTTTCATACTATTTAAAAAAATTCAAAGTGGCTTAAAATAAAGAAATATAAATAATTTATATTTGATTCAAAATTTTAGAACTCAATACTAAAATATTCTTATTGATTCGAACTCATCCAACGTTTTAAATCATCCAAATATTATTAAATTTAAATTTAATAAATTATTTTTGACATGGTTTTCACTTTAAATCACTCATATTATTTTTTATAATGTACATTATAGGGAAAAATGAAAAGTTTGTTTTCATACATTAAATATCTATTCTTTTAAAATTATTTACTGCATAGAAAATCTTTCTTAATTAGCAATTAATTAACTTGTCATTTAAAAATAGTTTACTTACTTAAAGTTTATCATAATTTGTTAAAGAGTGGGGAAAAGAAAATTTTAATTTATTTTTATTAAATTCCATCTCGTTAAATACTTGCAATTTCTTTAAAACTTAATTCGAAACAGCGAATAATGGAAAATGCCTTTTGTAGTGTTTAAAATCCAGGTTACAAAAAATATTTTTTATACAATGTTTATGAATCGCGTAACAATTCATAATAAATCTCGAAGAATAATAATGCTAATTTACAATATATTATCGATAAAACACATGCCTGTGAGTAACAATTAATAAAACACTGTTCGCTTAACTATTTTAATTACATTGCATTCTCACTTCTTATTAATTCAAAGGTGCACTGATTAATAATGTTCATTAAGGGAGTTTTATTTAATTAATACACAAAAGACATCAAAATTTGAAGCTTAAAAATGTCAATAATAATTTCCAAGTTTTATATTTAATACTAATAATATAAAAACTTGAATAATTTATTTTTAAAACTTTAATAAATTTAAATAAATTCTTCTGATCTTAAGTTAGGTTAAAATAAATATAAAAGACAGATATTAGCAACAGCACAATGTAAATAAGTTGAAAATATTGTTTTCACAAAACACTTTATATACACATATCTACGAATTTCAAATATATCTAATGATTAAAGTAATTTATAAGACACTGTTACTTTATTTTTATAATTTTTTTATTTATTTTTATATTTATTAGGTTTACTTATGTATGAACTTCGGAAAATTTCCTTTAAATCTTCATCGTATTGTTTCATTCATGTACTATATGTATTGGATTTCGGTTTAGGGTAAGATAGTTTTAAAGGAACCTAACACTGCGATAATGATCTATCGTATTGAATCCAGAATTGAAAACTTTTATTTAAAGAGATGAATGGCTGAAGCAAAATTCAACAGACATTTAACAGGAATATACTGCAACATCCAAAGTTCAATTATATGCTCACCAATATGTTCAAAACTGTGTGAAAAGTTTTCACACTCACATAGAACATGTAATGAAGTTTTTTCCATACATTCACAACTCCGCCATGTTGGATCATCTAATACTCCCATTGTAGTGAGATGTCTCTTAAGGTTGTATTTTCCAGTAAAAAGTCCCACTGCTCTCTTTAAACAGCTTCTACTGAGATTTAATAACTTCTTTCTTTTACTAGGACATGGACTACTTGATATCCTTGCTTGTCTTTGATCACTGGCTTTATCCCTGTTCAAAAATTGTATTTTCCGTAAAAGATCAAAGACACTGTATCTGATCAGTTCTTTTGAAATACCTAACCCTGGTTGAGGGCCAAAAAATTAATTGTTAATCCAGCTCTTATCAATTAATCAGTTAACTCATAACCAGATTTGCCAGAATGCATGGGCACATAAATTAAGGTGGGAAATTATTGTTAGCCAATCATTACATAGCATTACCAGACATGAATAGAAGTTATATTAGACATATGTAAAGTCACTATTGCAGTTTGACTGTCAGAACAGATAATTATCCTTTTACGAGAATAGTTTCAATTCGTACTTATTCTACTGCCCATGAGAATTTCAAAGACTTCTGTTTTGAATACAATTGTATATTTTTCAAAGAGAATGATAAATTTAAGTCTTCAACTGGACTGCAAATATTAGCCCCAGTGTTGGAATAAATTTTTGAGCCATCAGTGTATTGGTAAGCACCATTTTCACAGATAGCAACATTATTCCAGACTTCTAGCAAAGAAAAATTTGATGCTATAAGGCTTATTACAATCACATTTAACAATCATATAATCAGTGTACTTGTAAAAATGTGACTAATTAGGTCAGCATTGAGGTTTCCATCAATACAAAAATATGGGGTAATACTTCTACTGTCCTGTATTTTTAAGTTTTCTCATGTAATTTATAGTTTCTGCTTCAGTAAGCATCTTTTTTATATTTTAATTAATTTTTTTATCTAACAGCAGATAGTATCATTAATTCCCTTTCTAGCAAGATATTATAGAATGGTTTCTATCAGTACCGTTCAAAAGAGCCTTCAATTTATAAGAAAACAACTGAAGCAAGTTCCTTATAACCTTAAAGATTTTCTTCAAAGTGAAGTACAAATTGTAAATCCCACCATAAGTGAATTTACTTTGTTGATAAGCATTTTGGTAGTCAGAAAGTAGTTTCTCTGCTAAGTAAACTTCTCTGATATATCTGTCTATCAGCTTTTCAATTATCTTAAAAAAATGTTCAGATTGTAGGTCTGAAATATTTTACTTCATAGTAAATATTTTTAGTTTTTCCTATTTTAGCAACAAAAATTTTATCACACTGTATGGCCAAAATCTATACATACTTTAAAAATCTTACAAAGGGTTGGGGTTATCCACTGGATTCCCTCAAAATGTAGAATCAGTATAATGCCTTCTACTCACATATCACTGCGAATGCCAGTGATTTATAAGGTTTAAAGGAGGAGACGTTATATCCCTATTTGTTCTATCATACATTATGATTTTTTGGCAACATATCATTTACTTTACTACAATTTAATGTAGAGGATGTAAAGGTAAGAATTCGAATTATTTTAGAACGTTTAAAGGGATTTCTGAACAGTTCAACCAGAGTCTGCCCCCCCCCCTCCAAATTCTGAAAATTTAACATTCGGCATTTTAAGGGTGTTTAGAGAGCAGTTTTGGTCTTTAGACATTATTTAACTATTATTGCAGTAGCAGACATAGTCTTATATATATAATGATTTGATCTTTGATTCCTTGCAATAAACAAGATACTTTTTAACAAACTTATTCCCATTTAGATAATTAATCAGAGTAAGGGTATTTAGCTTGTTGCTAAACGTGATACAAGCTCTTTGTCTTAAACAACATTTATCATAAAAGATGTTAAAACCTTGAACATGTAGCCCAAAAATAGAAACATTAGGAATCCATAGCTCCTGAATTAATGCAATATGAATCTACTCACTAACCATCTTCTAGAACGTTTGAAGCTGATCGAAAATGAAGGATGATTTGTGCTACTTTGGTAATAATTAACATTGTTGCATACAAATAAGCTAAGGCGGAGAACTGTTTCTCTTCTAACAATAAATAGGAGAGTTGCTTACTTGAATTTCCTGTAAAACTTTTTTTAACTCACTGTCAGATAAAGCAAAGCTTGGTTACAGGATTAATATCTAATTCCAGCCCTTGAATACTGAGTAATTCACTTCCCATACTAGGCGTAGAAGAGGAAAAATATGAGAGAAAGTTGTCAAACTTTCTGGCACTACTTTCATATCTTCAACAGTATTGCGATCTTTAAAGTTTGTTTGTAGAAGAAAATTAAAAATCCTTCAGTGTAAACCAGTCCATGCACAAAAATTATCCTTTTTGATTTATTCTGTGGCTTCAGTATCAACCCCGAAAATCCATCTAATAAAATGTGTCTCTACACATTTCTTTAGCGCGCTCTATTCTAAAGCCTTCAACGTCGAGTTCAGTATAAGCCGTTTTAGAAGAGTGGCTTAACTCTTCATATTGTGTCCTTCGTCTTGAAAGCCTTTTTTACCAATTTGGGGAGTTAACTGGGATTCAGAATTCTGGGTCCCTCATTCTCAGACTTGTTAACATGGAAAATCTTTTTTATCCAAATTATAATTTTAAGATCATCATAAAGTAAGATCAATGCTCCGAATACCAAGCTGAAGCCACAAAACTTAGGAAGATGATTTCCTATAAGACCCTCATCTGTCTTAGAAAGAATCTCTAGCTGCATTCTAATTGACATTCTCAGAATCAATTTTGATGTATGGAAGTCTATTCTTTTCAATGACTGTTTTGTGACATTTAACAGTCAGAGTAAAGCCCCAAATTAATGGTCCTTCCTGGGCTTCTTCTTCGTAGCAGTTTACTGAGAGAAGAGGTTGAGACCTCATAGCTAAATCTTTTGGTAATTCCCACCTTCATGGCAGTCTCCTCCTGCACTTTTAAGTTTTTATGAGAACTCCCGGCTCCCTAATTGTTGTGTCTAGTGACAACTCCACTTTTTCCAACAGCAAGACTACTTGTGCTCTCTATTGTGCCAGGATTTTGTTCCTTTGGAACCATTTCACTGGCTAGTTGGTTAACATCAGAAGGTACAGACAATCCTTTTTTAATTTATATATTTTCTGTTTTTGTTATCCATATAATGGCATAATAACTGGGTAGAATTTTACAATCCTCACCTGCATAGCCTCCTGTTCAGGTTGATGGCAAAGAAAACTAGATTTCCCCTGGTTCCTCGAGGGGTCCCTAAGTGACAACATAACCCTGGTGACATTCATCAATCGACAGAAAGCCTAATACCTTGGATTGGGTTCTGTATTCGCCAGGTATATCTGCACAATATCACGCGATGGGTAATCCTTCCAGGAACGAGTTCAGGTTCGAGACGATCATAGCCCGTGTGACTTGCGTACATCCTCACACTAATTTGAGATTATAGAATAAGATTTTGTGAGGGACTATATGCATTAGTAAAAGGCTAAAAATATTTGCTTGGATATAGTTAAACTATTATTTCTCAAGAAATTAAATTTTAATAAATGTTAAATGAATTTTGAAAGAAATAAAATTTAAAATTCTAGGTTAATTTTGAAATTACTTTTATTTAATACAAAATTAATCATTTTAATAAAATATGACAAGAAAATACTATTAAAAAATAATAAAAACAACATAGACTTAGTAAACTAACAAATTTTATCAAGTATCGGCCACAATTATTTACAGGATTTCAATTTTTCATATTAAAGCTGCTTAAATAATGTTAGGTCAAATACTAATAATGTTTTGAAAAGTGTAAAAACTGTGAACAGGATTTTTATTTGAAAAATCAATCTTTTAACATTTAAGAAATATTGCAAATTGAATTTTCTTTTACAATAAAATAGTGTAAAATTAATATACATACATAGACAGAAAACAAAACTTGAGCTTATACAAAACATTTAGTTAAATAAAATATTAATAATTTAAGAAATATATTTTGTGTTAGGTTATGTAACAGCATTTAATATTCAAATAATAAAAATACTGATAATATAATTTTTATTGCATTAAATGAAACTAATGAATGTCAGAAATAAGTTTTTCATTTAAACATTGTTAATAAATCTCAGTCATCAAAATTCAAAATATTGAAATGCATAATCTAGATCACAGTTTAAATAAATTTTCTCATTTGTTCACTATATACACTTTCGGCCGAAAGATATGTACGGAGAACAATCTTTTTTATTCAGGCTAAATACTTAATACTTAAAATTCCATTAATTTCATGTGTTAAAATAAGCAATACACCTCTAATTAGATGTGCTCCTAATAGTCAATTGATTTATTAAACTTAAATATTTCAACTAGTGAAACAGATAAGCAAATTTTCTCAAAATATAATAATATTCGCCAAACGACATTCAAAAGCCTCACCAAATATTCTCAAGTCTTATGTTAAATTTTTGCTGTAGAACTTTTCCTATCAAACATAGCAGGTAAAAGAACAGAAATAAGTGTTTATGAAATAAAATTATTAATTGAATGATTATTTGGGTGAGCTCTGAGTGATTTCTCAGATTTTCTGAGTAAATCTTAGGAAATCTGAGAAATCATTCAGAGCAATCACTGAGACAGTTAAAACAAGGCATTCCTTGATCCAAAAATTTATTAACAACTGTAAATCAACAGGTGTTTTAACATCAAATCCAAGAATTAGCCATTCAACTGCACTGACGCTTCGAGAGACTACCTTTATAATTCTGTCTTTAAAAAAAACTTAGATTGTCAACATCAAAATATCGAAAAGTGTTGCTGAGATATTCCTGAAAAATGTTAGTTTAGCCACAAATCGAAAAGTTTTACCAAAGCTCGATTTTCATGCTTGGGTTGCAGGAGAGTAACCATACATTTTTGCAGTGTACAGAGCAAAAGGAATCGCGTTTGAAAAAGAACATTTGGATAAGACTCAGAATTTCTGGATCAAAGTACTTTTACAAATGAAAGCAAATTTTGCATTTTTGGAATTAAAGGAAGGAAATATGTGTACAGAAAACCTGGTCAGAAAGAAACCTAGTATTCAAAAAAGAATACCTTCTTTTGACAGTCAAACGTGGAGGAGGAGGCATTATGGTTTGGATTGTGTATGAGAAAGTATACCCAAAGTATCTTTGTGGCCAAAGAACCTTTTTGTGATTTGCTTGAACGAAGAATCAGAGAACATCATATAATATACAAAGAAATGCTAAAATCTGACTGACAGAATAATAGAAAAATAACTTCAGAAGAAACGTCAAAACTTATTCTATCGATGCCAAATAAATTGAGAGAAGTTATAAAAAGAAAAGGCTATCCACACACATCACAATCAAGTACGCTTACTACTAAGTATACGCTTACTTTAGGTATATTTGACTTCTCTTTTTCTTAATTCATGTATATTTTTTATTTTATATAGTTGCTTTCAGTGATTGTTACTACCATTAAAATGTGTATTATTTGAGGTATCTAATCGCTCTTATTTAATAAGAAAAATTTAATTAACTTTCACTAACTTAATACCCAACATCAATCACTTTTAAGCAGACTTTCGATGGTAAGTGTACATACTGAATACTAATATATATATATATATATATATATACATTCTACCGTAACTTTAAATTTTATACAGCCAATTTAAAAGTTTTAATTCTTTATTTATGTAAGAACAAATAATTAGAAAATCACAATTTACATCAGTTGTTAAATGAACTTATTTAAAACTGCCTAGGCAACTGTAAAGGGTGATAAAATTCCTTTTAAATTATTCTAACTTGGTGACAATGTATTCATTCTTCCTCAAGAACAATTTTCATTAAGGATTAATTTGGAAACAGCCCCTGACGCACTATCAATAGCGATGGAAGTTTTCTCGCCAAATCACGGAAATATAGCCTATCTTTCGTAAGGGAATGGATACAGAAATCGAAGCCATATCCATTAATGAGAACTAGAGATGAAATGTGCATTACATTGACGCCATTGTGCTAATTCAATTTACATCTTGTATCCCGCAAGTCCTCCATCCAACTATTCAGAATTGGCTGCAATCTCTAGTAATTCATTCTGTACACCACCGCGGAAATCAAACCTCACTTTAGGCATGGTTTTATAATGCACATGTTAACTTCCTTTCCAGGCACATTAGACATAGTTAAAATCATATATATTTCAGATGGTGCAGAATGAATTATGAAAACGTTTGATGTTTTAATGCAACGCTCGTGACTTTAAATTAGAGTTTTGTTTAATTCATAAGATGCGTTGTGGAAGGAATGACTTCTGCCTAAATTCAAGAGAGCGAAAATTTTCCAGTTTTGAATAGGATAACATATTAACAAAAATTTTATACTTATTATTCTTGAAAACGTTAGAAGACATTTAGATTTATACATTTATTTACAAAACTGTATATACAAGAGCTAATATAAACAGAAGGTAAGTAATAATAATTCCACAAATATTAAATAAATATAAGAAAAAATATCAAAGAACATAAAATAAATGATTATGCCATCATTTATATATATATATATATATATATATATATATATATTATAAATTTATATAATAAATATATATTGAAAAATTTATAAGAGTATGTGCAATAAAAATAAATATTCATCAAACTTATAAGAAGTTAAAGACTATTAACATATTACTTATTTCAAGCTTTTATGCAAAAATTATGAATTCTCCATTTTTAATACAAAATAACTTAGAATGAATAAATGTTTAATTACAAATTAATGAAATATTCTGAAAGCAATTAATTATTGGAAACTTAATTAAGGCAAAGCTTTCCGTTAAGAAAAAGAGAAATTGGAACTTTTTCCTCGTATCGTCATTTTCGTTATAAATCATTTATTGAAAAAGCTGTATTCCTCTCAAGTTGATAATATTTAAGGAAAGTTAGAAAGAAATTAAAGGAAAAAAATATGGAATCCGTTAATTACATTTTTAATGCTTACATCATCTTAAATTTTTCTATGGAGGATATAAAATCTGAGAAAAAAAGGCAAATAAATTTAAAAAAGAAAGCTAAGCAAGCTTTAAATAATTTTAATTTTTGCTTGAAAATACTTAGAAATGAATTTTTAAGATTATTACTTTCCAAAGCATACATACTTATGAATTATATTTACAATAAATCGTACATTCGATTAAATATAAATTATAAAATAAAGATTACATCTAGAATTTAATTTTAAAGTAATGGATCTTTTAAAAGAAAAAAAAGGTGTATTATATATTTATTTTATTATATCGTAAAATATTAAATTGTATATATCATATTTTATGTAATGTTAAATTATTTAAAAATTCTATTTTATTATATTATTTCGGATTAAAGTCTTTATAGAAGCAATAGTGTCATAATTAATATTTTTATAATACTGTATAATTAAAATTTATTTTAAATAAATTCCTAATGACTAATTCCCGGATCACACATTATATCATTACTTTTAACAAGGCTTATGATTAAATATTTTTAATTTAATCAAATTCTGGCTACATTATATACACTGTTAAATTAAGATGAATCTACATCCCCGATAGTCTTTTGTTAATTTAAAATTAAATACTTAAGTTTTCTTTTGAAATTGTGAGTAAAGACATTGAAATAAGTTTAAAACAAAATTAATGCCGACCTGAAGGAGTTTTAAATTACATATGAAAGCATTCTATTAATTTTTGCCATGTAACATTTCGCATTGGAAGGAAGCATGTAAGCATGTTGTTTTCCACATTTTTAAAATTGAGCACAATTTTAGCAAACATTTAAGAAAAAAAGTAGTTTAAACAAAGAATAAAGAAAAATATTTACGCCAAGGAATACCTTTTCTTTCTACGCTTTTCTCAATATGTATGTGTTGCGATAGCACATTGGAATGCGGTTTTAAAGAGTTCAGCCTTAAATAGTTAAGTGCTTGGAAACTAGTAAGAATATTCACTCATCATAAATTTGATTCGATTTGTTTTTAAGTTATACATACATAAAATATAATTTCATGGTGTAAAATA
Source organism: Latrodectus geometricus (assembly GCA_026290005.1). NCBI lineage: Eukaryota > Metazoa > Arthropoda > Arachnida > Araneae > Theridiidae > Latrodectus > Latrodectus geometricus. The sequence goes on from JAPDSC010133498.1 coordinate 62,354, forward strand.
CTGTTTCAAGAAGTTTTTTATTATTTTGTATCGTTAACTCTTTTTTGTGTTAAACTTTATAAATTCATATTTTCATGTCTAAATTGAAATAACAGCCAAAAGGGAATTTTTATTTCTTTCGTCTTCTATCTTCTTTGATATGACGCAAAGAAAAAGTGATCTAATATAACTTATTTTTCTCACTCCCCAAAATATCATTATTCGTGTCTTTACATTTTTTGGTAAAATTTAAGCAAAATAAATATTTCAGTAGGCGTCAACTATAACTTATTAAGATAGGTGTAAAAAAAATTTAAAAGAAAACAGTAAACCGAATTCATTCAGATAGTATAAATGAAACCATAAAGGGTCAAATAGTTTTCGTTCTTATTTAGTATTTTGCGAAATTTATTTTCAAATTTATATTTCATGTTTTATAGATATTTTAATTACATGCAAACTCATGTTGCCAAAATTTATAACAAACTGTAAAATTAAAATAAAATAAAATTTTTGTTTTCATTGTTGATTTTTATTTGAAATTATTTTGAAATACTTAAAATAAAATGTTTACTTTATACAATTGGGTTCTAGACAGTATAAATTTGTACAGTTTTGGAGGAAATAACTCAAATTACTTATGTGAAAGGAAAATATTAAATTTAGGAAAAAATTGATGACTTAAAACTTTTTACGTCAACTGTAAAAATAAGATTTGTCTTTCAGTTTGTTCATGTAAAGCTTAATTTAAACATACAATTGTGGGGTCAGTATGTAGATTACATAGTTCCATTTTACAGTTGCAGGCATAATTACAAAAAATTGCCAAAATATAAGATACTAGGTATGCATTATGATGTGATAATCCATTATATATATTATCATAAAATATTTATTATATATATATATATATATATATATATATATATATATATATATATATATATATATAATTGTGCAAAATTCTTCAACCTATAATATATGAAACGGACGAATCAAAGTGGAACAGTAGTTAATGATCTACCCAATAATGATTGTGTTCGTTTCACTTTAATCATTTCAGGCATTAATATTTTTGCAGTTTTGAAGGTTGTTGTTGTATCTGGGAACGGGATATAATGAAATCTTTCCTTGATTTACAAACGGGATTCTCATAATTTTAAAAAATGCTTTTCTTAATCTTGATAGTGTTAAATTATGAAAAAATAACTAGTTTCAGCTTTTGAGTGGTTTCTAAAATATATTACTATAAAACGAAAAAAAATGAAATTCTTACATAATTCTTTTTAAATTCTGTAGAATTTGCATTTATCAGAGAAAAAAAACTTTGTCATTTGTCGACTGAAATTTTGAGCTTTATTTTAAAGATAAAAGATTTTCAATACAATATATAATATTTATGTTTTATTTCATTTTACTATAGAAATCAAAGACATTAAACATTTATATGTTAGTGAAAGTATTAAAAAATATTTCTTATTTTTTATTGATCTTGTTTGCAGATATTTCTAATTTATTTAATTCTTAAAATGTTCCTCCACGTGCACGACTTCTTGCTGATGTAATCACATACTTGTAATAATATAAAACAATAATTAAAATTATATTTCTCTTTTGACAATAATGTGGATTTAAACTTTTAAATTCGTGATAAACAAAATTGAATTGTTTTTTTTATTTATTAACAATCTTTTTAGAAAACAGCTAATTGCTTTTTTTATTTTAATTCACTATTTAAAAGAAAATATTTTTTATGAAAGTATTTATTCGATTCATTTTTGAAAATGAGTTGTATAAGTAAATTATATTCTGAGCACAATCAGTTTTTAACAAGTTTTATCTGTTCCTGTGATCTAACTTAGCTTTAAATTATTTCTGTATTTTCAGTTGGACCAAAAATCGAGCCTTTCAATTTTCCAAGCAATTTGGAAGAAGGCATGCGGTCCTTAGCTACCTGCGCAGTATTATCGGGAGATCCACCGATCACCATACACTGGTTGAAAGATGGAGCAGATATTCCTCTTGAACTTCAAGCTCGCATAGAAATGATCGATGAGTATTCTGCATTCTTAAGATTTACTGCTGTTGGCCCACATCATAATGGAAATTATACTTGCGTTGCCAAGAACCCAGCGGCAACTGTAAATTATACTGCCTCTCTAGTGGTTAACGGTACATAATTTACTTCTCCATCACTTTCACTTTAATAAATGGCAATTATTAGTTGCATGGTAATAAAGTAATTTATAAAATGTAAGCATGCATTGAATGACATGAGATTTATATTCAAGCCCAAATATTTGTAATTACATATATGTTTTACCACAAGTTACAAATTATCTTTGTTATACATAGGATATATTCATTATAAGCATTTTATTTTCAATCAATTAATTTTCGTAATCCTAATTTTAAGGCATAGAATTAAAAAAAAATATCTGTTACTATATTAATAGTTTTATCGAAATATTTTATACAATTTTTCTGTATTAGGTTTTTTAAATGTATTAATGTCATGATAAGTTTACTCTCAGAAATAGATTATTAACCTCAATTCTTATCAATGATACATTTTAATAATTGATAAAATATTAAATAGATAGAAATTATTATATGAATTTATAATTTTTAAATACACATGTCATTTAAAATTTTAGTAATAAACTTTAAACACAATCCATTTCATATCCTCATTATTAAAATATATTTAAGCAATTATATGCAAATTTTGATTAAAAATAGAAACGAGCAATAGACATGGGTGGAAATATTAAAGAAAATACAGCAAAGTACAATACAAGGCTATATATTTCTATAATAATTAATGTCCATTTTATTATTTAAAGTGCACAAACAAATTAATATTGTATAAAACTGAAACTTTTAACGGTATTTCTCCGTAGAAATATTCTTTGAATTTAAAACTCATGGATTTTCCAACTTATTTCGCTTGTGAACTAAAATCTAAATGTATGTTTAATTATAAAGATAATTATATTTAACCGAACTATTTTTATAATGTTTTTGACAAAGTGATATGCTTTAAAGTTTAATTTTTCAACGCATTCATTTTTAAACTGTTTCTTATCAAAATGTTAAGTACTGTGGAATATTTCTTATTCACAAAACCTTCATATGGGTTTTTTATTCACTTTCAATATTGCTCCATCTTTAGAAATTCCATTTTTTGACTATGTTTATTGAATAGCTTAAAATAGATTTCAAATTGTGTAGCTGAACCTTTACCAACTAAATATTTAAAAAAATAATTAATTAGTGGCAAAACTTTTAACATTAAGTATTTAAAGCTAATCTACCATTACTGGATGATTTTTATTTAGATTTGTGATAATTTTATAATTTTTTAAGATAAATCAAATAAATAATTTTAATAACTAGTGCTTTATATTAAATTCTGGAAAGAAAATATTTTCTTCTGAAACTTTCTCAAAATGTAATTAATTTTAGATAATAAATATAAGAAATGTTTCCTTGGAGGGAGAAATTAAAGACCGATGAAGTTCTATCAAGGAAAATATCCGCAATATTTCTTTGTATCCATAACCTGAAAGTGGAAAATGATATACTTTTCTATTCTGGTGATTTCATGGACAGTAGATCTATCGATTGAAAGTTTGACACTTTACAAATGGTTCGGCTCTATCTATTGAATCCCTAGACGCCATCTTGGAGACCTAGTGCTGCGAAAAAAATACTTCTTTCTGTTTCTTATTTGTTTCTTTTACATTTTCTCTCGTTTTTCTTACACTCAATGCTCATTTTTCTTCTGCAGTACCCCCCTACTGGAGATCTCAACCAACTGACCGTTCAGCTGTGATGGGAGAGAGCCTGACTGTAGACTGTCAAGCCAATGGATTCCCCGTCCCCCAAGTTAGATGGAAAAAAGACCATGGTACGTTTTAGAAATTTTTTTAAAGAATACATTTGTGTGTGTCAGCAAAAAGATTTTCTGTCTTAATTTTTTGCTGTGCTAACCAGTGCAGGTTATTAAGGTAAGCTTATTTGACACAAGTAGTAACAATGGTCATATATTGTACTATACTTTAACGTATATAGAAAATAATAACTAATCACATTTATGAAGAATCATAGTCTTTTCAAGAATATTACTAAGTTTTTGTTAATTTTTTAAACATAAACAATATTAAAGAACTTTATTCTGTATATTCAACTTCCGAATTTATAAAATAGGAACAGATAAGAATTAAAATATTAAAGGAATTCCATTATCACTATGTATATAGGGAAATGTAATATATAAATATTTTTGTCCTTTCTCTACATGGAAATGAATTACAGATTAAAAAATTTATTATGAATAAGTACTCATATGAATTTGCTGAAACATAGTTACATAGTTCATTCATTATTATGTATCTATCTTCTATTAACCTATATGTATTATATATATATAGGTATATATGTATATAATACATATAGGTTAATGGAAGATATTATATATATATATATATATATATATATATATATATATATATATATATATATTCTTTTCTTGAATAACGTCGTTTATTGTATATTCAATTCATCATTCAATCTTTTCTTCAATTCTTCTCTCAATTCTTTTCATTTCAATTTTTTCTCTTTCAAGTTGACTTCATTTTAAAAATTATTCTATTTTTCAAAAAGTTATATTATTTTCTAGGTTAGTTAAAAGTCTAAACATGAATAACGTCTTGAAACTGCTGTGTTATTAGTAAAGCAATAAAATAGTCTTCTAAGCTAAAAGTTTTCTCTAAAAAGTCTTATTTCAAAAAATTAAAGCTATACTAGAAATAATGAATTAAACAATGATCTGTATTTTAATGATCTGTGTTTCAATTTCTCTATATTTTTCGGAAAGATGATTGATTTTTTGGAAAAATGATTTGTTTTGTTTTTACTTGGTAACTTACTTATCAGAATGTAAATAAATACGTTTTTTTAAAATTTGTATCTTTACTCTATATTTTGTTTTCAAATGAAAAATATATATATTCAACATAAGAAAATGCTTAATACTTACGTTTTTGTATAATATATTTAAACTTAAATATATTATGCAAAAACGTAAGTTTATTGCCTGAGATTTTAAATTATTTAATAATTAAATAACATAATAAACAGGTAAATAGCTATCTAATTGTTTTAATTATTTTAAAACATTTGCTTTCATCAAAATTTTTTCTTTATGTCTACCCTACCTTGTTTTCTAATGAATGTGTGGAGATTATTTAACATTTATCTATTTTTATCATTATTATAAATATTTGTGATGAAAAATGAAACCAACTAATAATATTAATAATATCAAGGTAATTTGAAATCTATTATCGACATTTTCGTACTTCATATGAAGTGATTATTTAATGTAACGTGCTTTAGCAAATTAGTTTTACTTGTTAATTATTTTTAAGGGTATAAGCACATTTAAAACTTTAACTAAATTGAACAGAATTTTATCTATTAAAACTAAAACACATATCACGTATAAACATTAATATATATGTGACATTAGTAGATCGATTATTATTTTATATTTTTCAGAAAAAATAAAGTTAACTAAAAATAATAAAATTATTATTTTACTAGCTAAAGTTTTATTTGTCTTATAGTTTTTTTTTATTGTCAAATTTCATATAAAGAAATCGGTCAATTCTACCTGATTTTACAATATGTTGATTTTACTTTTCTAATTTTCCTTCTAAAAACATAATTATGGGCTTACAGCTTTAAACTAAATAAAATATTAAGATAAAAAAGATATCACTTATGAAATTTAATCTATCATATGCTTCCCTCGTAATATTTACAATAAAACTACTGTATCATTCAAAAAATATTACTATATTTGTCTTGTTTTCTGTTTAAAGACACCTACGATTTGGAATAATACTTCATCATTGATTTTTCTGAGTTCCGTTCTAGTGGAAGAAAATCACTTACTACTGGAGAAAGTATCAGCATCACTGGTTCTATTCAAAACCGATTTTTGGAATCAGCAGTTAGTGGGTTCAATTTATCGGAAAAGATCTACAGCTCTAGAGATGGATGGAAAGAAATAACGTGAGAAATGACTCCAGATTTTATGAGGAAGAAAACTCGAAGAAAATCATGCAGCTTGTGTTCTGCGCGCTAAATTCAAAATAAATGGCATCACGTAGAAGTATTTCAGAATAACGGGATATATACTCGTTTTTGAAATATCGGTTTATTGCCAATTTTAGTATCTTTTATGGTGATGCTCGCTTAGTAAGTTTCATTCTTTTTTCTGACTGTCAAAAATTTTTGAGAAAAGTATTCGCGTCAAAAATGCAAGCTGAGACATTTTCTATACTGCCATGTAAATTTGCTCTCTTCCAAAGAAAACTTATTTTCCATAAATATGAATGAGAAAATAAAGGGTTTTTTTTAAATTTAAGGCGTGAATAAAAGAAAATACTCTTATCTGAGAGAGAAAGTATATCTGTATACATTCTCAAGTATGTGTTAGAAGCAAAATACTCACTTTCTGTCAAAGAAATTTTTGCGTTGCAGTTTTCATTTTATATAAAAGAAAGTAAAAACATATTCTTTTTATCTATTTTTTATATTAAGGCCCACATGAAAGCTGCTGTCAGTACAGATGTTTTATAATTATAAGCATATTTTGGTAACCCTTTTTTAATTAGCGGGAGTTTAATTGAAACATGATCTTATAAAATGAACTTGATCAATTTATTCAAGCAACACTTGTCGTTTCTGTTTTCTATATAGTGTCATTGTGTTATTAAGTTAAAACAAATTTTACAACAATATTTTTAAAAATATTAATCTTATATTTTTATACTTTTTATAAAAAAATTTAGTATACTTTTGTTATGTTTCAAGTTTAAATAAGAATTGAGTTATTTTCTTAAAAATATTTTCTTGATATTAATAAAATTAAATAAATATTATTAAAATTAATATTTTCCTAATCATTACAACTTAGAAATTTCGTTAATAGAAACAGAAGTAAAGAATTCTTATTCACCTAAAATCACCTTTAAAAATAAATTTTATAAAGAATAACGGAGTCATTTTAAAAAGTACTAATTTATGTCTTATCAAAAAATTAGCTGGCATCTAACAAAAAAGCACAATCAATAACTGGCAAGTATTTCTGAATTTGGAATGTATCTTTTTTCACCCTTTTTGGATTAAGCATTTCCTAGTAAAATAAATTTACAAAATATAAGAATTATTATTATAAATAATACTATTGAAATTTAAATTACCTCAAATAATATGCTATAATATAATTTTTAAAGTTGAAATGTTTTTGTTATTTTTTACCAATTGTTTTCTAGTGAATTTGGAGTAAAAAATAGCCTGCTTACTGAAAAATAAGTTTTATTATCTTTCTAATTTAAATACAGTTATAAGTTTAAATTATGATTTTTTTTATTTACAAGTAAGCAATATAGAATAAAAAAAATGTTAAAAGAAATCATTATTTAACAAATAAACAAAATGTTTATCAATTAATTTCTTAATGTGATACTTTTTATAAACTTATGTAGAAATTTAAATATCAAACTACACAAATTTTATCTTTTTATAGATAATTCAATATAAAAGTTAGGACACTGACAATATCTTAATTTAGCCTCAATTGTCTTGTAAATCCTTAGATAGAAACGTTTTAAAAGACACATTTTTTTCTTTGATGCTTTTTGGAAAAAAACTTTCTACCGTGAAAAGAATCACTCTTGAACTCAAGTCACGAAACTTGTGTTCAAACGAGCAAATATATCCTTTCGAGAAACCTTTTCAATAGGAAAAATCCTGTTTCCATGAGACACTCGGAAACAAGGTCTTGACATGCACTGGCGACACTACATGAAAGAACTGGTTAGAACAGTGTTTGATCTAAAATGAAGTGTCTTTTCTAAGGCAAGAGAAATACATGATACGAAAGATAAGAAAACGTGGTAAAAAGGGGAATAAATGAAATCTCTTGTTTATGAAACGTTTTTAAAATAACATTTAAATATTTTAATAGTATATTAAAGGAGCTAGTTCACTTTAATTGAGGATCAAGCATCAATATGTTTAAACACACACAAACACAGAATTAAGAAAGTGTCTGGTTTTAAAAATGTCTTTTTAGGAAAAGGAATATCATAAATATATACTATAAATATTATACCTATGAATTATAAACTATATTGCTGCTGGTTTTATAAATTACTAATAATAACAAATTTTTAAAAGCTATTTAAATGCTTTAGACTTTCAAGAATAATAATAATTGTATAGAATATTTTTTTACATAATGCAAACAGATTTTCATAAATAGTTTAATTCTCTTTCTTGAACTATGTTGGAGATGAACTTAAGACCACTTAATATTTCGAGTGTATATTGGGTGTTTATTGTAGCATACAAGAAAAGTTCTGTTAATTTTTTTATTAGTTTAACTAAATAGAAAGAAATTTTCTTACAATGATGAAGACAAACATTTTTTTGCATAAAATATAAAGTTCAAGGACTTTTCAAAAACTTATTTTTAAATTTACTTTCTATATTTCTTAAAAATTCTTAACTTAAAATTTTTTGCAATAAAAAAGCTGTCACAAAATTTTGAAATTATTAAAATTAAGTCCTTAAAAATGCTGTTTTAAGCAAATAATTTTCTGTCGAAACCCTAAGATTATTAAGATGACTTGTGCTATGAATAGGCATGTTATAAGTGTTCACTCAGAATTGAAATTATGAATTCAATATCAATTTTCTATTTTAAACAATAGCATAAAAGTTTATAAGTTTACAAAGCACTGAATAATTTATACCTATATTATTTATATCTGCTGAACCCGAACAATTAATGTCTGAAATGAATAGTTTTATTGTTTGATAAACCTATGCAAAAAATATTTTTCAACTGGAAGTGGGAAAGAGAAGAAAACAGGAATTTATTTTGATGAGAATTTTTTATACAAATTATTGAAGCGTTAAAATTTCCTTTGAAAACATTCATTACATGTTACACGTCACAATAAATCTGAAGAAGTGAACCATTCTTCATCAAAACTGATGATAAAATGGGATAAAAGAGCTTATTTGGAGGTTAAATGATCTTCGAGATTTTTTCTTACCTCATACTTGAATCGAGATTGTTAACAAACATTTATTTAATATGTTAATTCAGTGTATAGAAAATACGGATAGTGTAAATGATAGAAATTAAACTAAGTAATTCAACACATAATGTTCAATAAAGAATTTAATGATGATTTCAAAGTTAGATTAATTTTACAATTTTAAAGTCACTGTATTATAAAGTAAATTACGTGTAAAATCGTTGACTACCAATTTTCTAAATAAAATCATTTTTGATTGTTTGTATTTGAGTGTTCTGTTATCCAATGCAAAAAGTTTTCATTTGATTTATTAATTAAAAATACACCAGTCATAAATAAAATATATATAGCCTCCAATATAAACTCTTTCATATATTAATTCCTATACGTCATTGCAAATACCTTTCTAACTAAATTAAATAATTCACAGGGATTTGTTTCATAATATATGAAAATAAAACTTTATTAAACTTTCCTTAAATTATGGAAAATTCATGAAACTATAATAAATATTATGTTTAAAAGAGTATTTAAAAATAAGCTAATTTTGGCATTTTATAAAATTAAGACCTTTAACGTTTTCAGTTATAATTGAGTATAAGTAGATTGAAGCAAATAAAGTAAAATAATAAGTTCCAAACTTATTCAATTTAAAATTTTGCTAGTGAGCGACTCACAAAAGTAATTTTATGATAGATCCTAAACATCATCTTTCCAAGTTCATATTTTAAAATCAGATTCTAGGAGCAAACTAACCAAATAAGGAACTAAATACATAAATCTTAACTAAGACTATTAAAGGATTTCTGCCTGCAAATGCATTCACATTTTCAATACGTGACACATAGGCTGAATTTAAGTATGAGTGACGTATAGTTTAACTCTCTTCATCATTGCCTTCAATTTCATAGAAAATGATTAATAGTTGTGCGCACAAAAGTGGAAATGGTAGTTATTTATTCTAAGGTAGTTCATTGTTCTGGTTGTGTCTCAAGTAGCTGATTTCCATAAAACGCATACTCTCGGTAGAATAGCATACTTAATCACTGTCAGTTGGTTGAAATTGCGTGAAACAAGGAAAAATATGCTTTTAATACAAATCAATTAAAATGCCCTGTTACTTCCAGTAAACATTGTTTTAAAATTATATTTTTTGAAAATTTTCAGACTTACATGAATTTTTTTTATAAATGAAATCAAATATACATAAAATCACAAATCAAATAAATGTTTTGCAAAATAATTATTGCAAAAGAGAATACATGTTTCGAATTTAAGAAAGTAAACACAGTACAAGAATGTAACAGCTTCATTTCATGATAACTACAGTAAACAGAAAAATATTTCAAACTTAAAACAATCAAAACTTCGCAATAATATAACAAATTTATAACATTTTAAACCAGAAATTTTAGTTTATAGGATTTAAATTTTGAAGTTTTTAAATTATGTGAAACAATGGAATTTCTTATCATATTAAATAAATATAAATAATATTTTGCTTATGAAATGATAAAAAATTTTGTTTGATATTTTTTAATCTTACATGATTCTATAAAACAAGGGAAAAAGCATCATAATTATTAGATGCAAAAATATTTGAAATTTAATTTTGGCATTTATTTAAAACAATATACAATTTGAAAAGTGAATTTTGATTACCACTACCTGAGCTTGCAAAAACATGTACTTTATATAATGAATATCAATTGCAAATAATTTTAAGTATTATAAAGTTTTGAATTAATGTATTTAATTTTTATCGACAGTAATTCTAAGCAATTTTTTCCAAAAATAAAAAGTCTGTGTATGAACAATTTTATTTTTTTGTAAAATAAGTAATTGCAAAAAAAAAAAACGAAAATAACTTTTTAGTCGAAAGAAGTAGAAAGTAATAAAATTTTGAAATTTGAATTAAAAAAAAAAATTCCAAACTAAGTACATTTTGTCATATTTACAATGAAACTATGTCTCTTATCAAAAATAATATAATAAATCATATAACATATATTTTAGCACATTAGCATGTATGCAATCTGCATTAAGATTAAAAAAATTAAAGCCTAAGCCATCACATCTTATTATAAGAATAAGTGAGAAAGTTTAAAGTGTTCGACTTAGATCTGAATAAGGGAGTCCTTACGGTACAGAAAGTGGTGATTGGCTGGATATATTCTATCAATTTAATGCTATTGGCAAAGTATTTTGATAGGCATCTTTTTAGTTTCATTTTGTTCAAATCACGAAGTATTATCAGAAACCATACTGAGTTGTGATTCATTACATTTTCTCTAAGCAAAACGTTGATTTTACTTTTTGCTTAGAGAAAATGTTATGAGTCACAACACAGTATGATTTCTGATTGTTACAAACATATTTTGCGGAATTTGTAGTTAATTATAAATACTTTTCAATCATAAAGTAAAAAAGGACTAAAAATATCGCTTGTTATTAAAATCATAAAGAAATTTATTGTAAAATTTATAAGTATCTTATTCATTATTAATTATTTTGTAATTTAGTATTTGAAGAAATTCATCACACATCTGTAAGACAGTATTTATAAGATTAATTAAATATAGGCAATTTTTTTAATAAAAATATTTATATCATTGATATTTATTTTATAAAGTGAAATTTTTCCTTTTAATAAATGTTGCTGCAGTAATTTCTTCCCATGCATGTCTTACGGAATCACATTTCAAAGTGTGAATCTATTCATAAATATTCTCTTATTTTCTATTGTAAATGAGATACAGAGTATATTAAATTCACTGAAGTAATTTTTATGGAGTCCGAACAATGATTTATATAAAGTTTGCACATAAAAAATATTCTGAAATATTTCCGAGTGATAGAGGAAACAATAGAGTATTATTAGAAAAATATTTCTTTATAATAATATTCCTTTCAATAATATTTAAAAATATGTAACATAAAATTTGAAAAAGTGTATATTATATTATTTCTTTTAAAAAATTCTCCCTTTTTAACGTATTAAAAGTATTTTGATTAAAATAATTTTTAAGTTAAATGAATATAAAGCTCATTTAAATTATATTTTTCAAGAAAATATAATTTGTTCATAATATATACGATATTTCAATATTCTTTCTAAATAAATATTGGAAATATAAAATACATACCTGCTTCAATTAATACAAAATTGAATCGCTTCTTGAATATGAATAATAAAATATGTTAATTTAAATTTGTGTAATATTAATAAAACAGTTATCATACAATATTGAAATTCTAACACAAGAGCAGCTTCAAAATTTATATATTAGAATATCATATTCTTTTAATTTAACTAATATATTCTGAATTGTAATTTATTATGATTTGCACGGGAAACATAATAGATTAGAGAGTGGAAATTTAGTTTCATTTAATCATTCCTTTCTTATTAATTTTTTAAACAATTTTAAAAACACATTAATTTAAAATTTTAATTATGTTTAATTATGTTTAAATTTAGCTAGACACACACATAATATTGAAAAAAAGCTATACTATTTTTAAAAATATATATAGACTTAGATAAAAGTCAAAATTCTTAGAACCAGAGAGATGCAAGAGACATATATATATATATATATATATATATATATATATATATATATAAATGAAGCTGGAATAATTAATTTATTAAAATTTTAAATATAATAAGAATATTCGTAATGAAATACTCAGTAATATGAAGAAGATTTTCTGCTATTAATTTGCCAATTATAAGCATGAAATTTATTCAAAAATAATTAAATCCAATATCATTAAAGTTTAAACCCATGAAATAATTTAAATTCTGGTAAATGTTAAATTTTTCTTAACATTTAAATTATTATTTAATTTCATTAATATTTATCTTCATTATTATAAGACTACATGTATATAGTAATGTAAATGGTGTTTTACTTTGGTCATTTGCAAAATGTTTCTCCATTTTAACATTCTTTATAGAGAGCATGTTAAGAAAATATTTCTCATTAATGAAAAAGAACAAACTAGTAAAAAACATCACAATATTTTACTTATGATAAATTTTTAATTTACACATAAATATATACATGTTTAATTAATTATTTCTTCTATTCTAAACCGAAATTTGTGGATTACTCTAGTGTCATAAAAATTAGGAGAAAACGGAGTAAAGTAATTGCATTTAACAAATATATTTACAGAGGAAAGAGTTGAATGCTAGATATTACATATCATTTCAAAGTAAACAAATTTATTCAATAATCCTTAATAAAAAAAATTACAATTCCATAAAGTGAAGAGATCAAACATTTATTAAATGAAAATCATAGCAGCTGAAGCACTTTAAAAGGGATGAAAAATTCCACAATATAAAGATTCCAATTTCTCAACCCTCATTCAAAATGTACTTCTTCCCCATTTCTTCATCCAGATGTTCATCGATGCGACAGACTTAAAGAATTTTGTGTAAGAAAGAAAAGGAAAAAAAGTGAGATTTAGAAAAGAAAGAATGATGGGTCACATAGAAGAAGAAGGGAAGTATTTGGAGTGAGAAATGAAGCTATTCCCTTTAAAATTGCTTTCTGATGTCCACGAGGAACTTGGATTCTTTCTGAACTGTTATAACACTCAGAAACAGTAAAAAAGGAATAGAAAAATTGTAATCGCATGATGGAAAAATGTATGATGGACGATCTTGCGGGTGCTCAATGGCATATTGGAAAATACCTACACTCAAAGATGCAAGAGACATAGAATTAGAGTGTTATATTATTGATTTAATAAGAATTTTAGTAATTTTTCTATCCTAACTGCGATTATATGAATAAGTTATCGATTAACTAAATAACTTGATTTATGTGTTTTAGATAAGCAGATTACTTCCAGAGCACATGATTTGTGTGAGAAATTGATGGGTAAAATAATTTGTCGATACGCAAAGAAAATGTTTCTTTAAAGTTGATTTTCTTTGCTAAAATAAAAGCTGATGAAGTGATTTTAAAAGTTTTGCTTGAATAATATTGATATATTCTTTAATAAGCACTTTTTATTTAGTAGTAAAAAGAGCATAAGATGTTTTATTGTTCTTCTTTATTTCACATAAATTTTCGTCTATAATGAAAAGAGTAATAAAAAAAAATAAGAAAAGCTAAATTATATACTTTTAAAAATATATGCTGTGTTTAAATTTTAAAACTTAAAAAGATAATTATAATTTATCTAAAAAGATTATTTATATTAATCACTTCTCCTTTTTGAATAATTTTAATGGATGTTATTAATAATAATAATACTAATATATATATTGTATTATTATTCTTATGTCTTGTGCATTATGTTATTATTCTTTTGATTGGGATTTAGTTTCATCTTCCTAGTTTGCTATTAATTGTAAAACACTCTAATAGGAATAATTAGAATAACCAAATCCAACCATAGAATAACCAACCATCTTTAAGTTGGCATTATCCAAAACTTGTTTTAAATTTTCTAGACGAAACTATTTCTGATTTTAAAAACACGTATACATGCTTATCACAGTTTGCATAAGCTGTATTGCGAGAAAAAATTAATTGCAATTACAATAATTAGTGTTATTTGAGAAAAATAATAATGTTAATTAAACATTTGATTGATTATTAAGCAACATTCCCTCTATATTTCTATTGGAGTATTTCATGGAAGAAAAATATTCTCAATAATATACTTATTATTCTATTCTGTAACTAATAGAAACATAAAAAACGTTTTTAGGTGAATTTTTTTACAGTTAAATTCAGGTAATGTGAATTAAAAAGTCTTTTTTGTTAATTTATTTAAATTTGATCTTTTTAAGGAATTACATAAGTCAATTAGAAAAACTATATTTTATTTAATTATCAGTTAAATTTTTTTAACTCCTTAACTACTGTAAATTTTTATATAAATTCATTAAAATATATGCATGAAATTGAAATACATACATATAGGTAAAGTTGTATACGTAAGAATTGTATTTTGTCTAGAATATAATAACATAAATAGTTTGGAATTATTTATAGAAGTATAAAATTCTATCAACATAATATTAAAAAATAAAAAATACATAGAGTAAACTCACTCAAATACAAAAAATACATTTGAGTGAAAATATCAGTATTTAGATTAAAAAATATTAAAACTTGAATAAATTTTTATTCTCATTTAATGTTATTCAATTTTAAAAATAAAATAGTTCATTTAAAATATTAATCTGTTTTGTTTCAGAACCATAAATAAATCAGCTACTAGATAAAGTTATAAATCAAAAATTTATATAAAATATAAATTTCAAGTACCTTTGAGCGCCAAAAATGCATAACAAATGTGTTTATAATATTCTCAGTTCTAAAGCACTTGATTGACAATGATATTCTTAAACATTATTATAATGCAAATCTTACTTTATCATGATTGTACCATAAAATATTTTGTAAGATTTCTTCATTTAATCTTTCAAATAGTTTAGATCTACACAACAAACAAAAAATCTTATTTTAAATTTTACAAACTTTTTAGCTAATTATACCAAAGACTTAAAAGGTTTACTAGGCAATTTATTCCTTCAATAAGGTCTATTTTTAGTTCTGTCACATATTTCCCTTTAGAAATAGTTCGAGTTCACATGAAATAAATTTTAAAATAAATGAAAAAAATCTATTTGCATTTTTTTTTACTTATTTTAAATACATATAAAATTATTTTATTTTTTATTCACAAAATTATGTAATTAAGACATTAAATTATCAGGATATTCTTCAGTTTAATTTAACATTTAAGAATTTGATAATATTATTAAATTTCCTATAGGAGCCAAAGGAAACTGGGAATTGAATAAATCAATGCTAGTTTTGACGCATAGTTTAGTGATATAATGAATTATTCTATAAAATATTGCTATAAAATTGTAAAACGTAATTGTTTTAATTATAGAACATAGTATAAATTTGTAATTTTTGAATTAAGAAAAAAATAAACTAATTTTAATTCACCACATTGGCTTATAACTTCTACATTATTATATTTTTATGTTTAAAATTACATAAGACTACTGTAGTTTTTACAAAATTATGGAGCTAAATATAAATCAGTTAAATATAATTTCTGAATATACCAATGACCCTAACTCACAGAAATATTATATAAAATAATGCTAAAAATTTTAAAATATTTTTACTATGAAAAATGAAAACTAAAGTGAAATAAATATTTCATTTTTGAAAAATTCCCTTGTCTCAGATTCAATTTTAATTAAAATTAAAAAATATTTGGAGCAAAACAAAATAAATATTGGTTGATATATTTGGTAGTTTATCAACAGGTGTAAATCTAGTTAACAACAAAATTTGAAAATATGATGTATGACTGTAGTTGCTGAATAGTTAAGCAATGTCTTGGGAGAAATCTTAAATATTTCTTGTGAAATTTTTTATACAAATTAATTCTTGATAACAATGAGAAAAAATAATGAATCAAATTAAATGTTTCGAGTAAACTATTTCAAATTTTTAAATGTTACTTTAATTATAAATATTTCAAAACTTAAGTACATAGTACATATGTAAACAAAAACTCAATTTTTCTTTAAGGATCAACATGTTACATGAATAAATTCTGACAAACTGTACTGCAAATTCCCAAAAATATAATAAGAGAATAAATAAGTGAAATAATTGTTCCTTAATTTAAGTACTGCGTGTCATATTCAGACTTGTGCTTTACGAAAACCTCTAACAGCCGTATTCACCAAACACGGGTTAACTTGAGTGTAGCCTAGCTCGGATATAACTCAACTCTAGTATGAATAGCCGATTCTTATTCACGAAGCGGGGAAATTCCCATGTAAAACAGTTTTGGAGTTAACCGAACACGACATGTTAAACGGCTTCTGATTGGCTAGCAATCTTGCACATCAATGTCAACAAACATATCTCTTAAGTCCACCATTGTTTGCTGACTCGGCGCTAACATTCCGAAATCGTAGGTTTATTCTAGGGATCCATATAGGTGAGTTAATCACTGTTTTTGTCGTGGTGAATAACGTTTCATGACTTATCTCGCCCTTTACCCTAAATCCTCGTTTATCTCTGGTTGTTGAATACTGCCGTAAATGGATTTTGATACGCTAGTCATTCAGACTACTCTACAAAATTTAAAACGCCTCTTGCTTTCAAATAGTACAGCACAGAAGCAAACTTTAAAAAAAAATTATTTGTCATGTGTGTATAATGGCCATATTATAAAATATTTGTTAAATTTCTGTTAAAAAACTTTTTTTCTTCCAAATTTTTTTCCCAAGTTACTTTTTCCTATATAAAATCTTTTAGGCAGTTTATAATAAAAGATTTTCGAAGTTTTACAAAAATGTAAATTATTAACATAAAATAATTAAGTGAGAAAGTTTTTGCTTAAAATGTTGCGTAGATAAACATTTACTAAGCAAATTCTAAGTCAGTGAATTTTCTAATAAAATTTATTGAATTAATAAAATAAGATTAAAATTCTATTGTCAGTTAAAATTTGCGTAACTTTAAAACCTATTTTGCAGATAGAGATTGCAATGTTTTAGAGTAAACTGTATATTCCTATCAGTGAAATGAAAAGTCTGATAAATGTATTGCAAGAATTAATATAAAGTATGATGAACTTAAAACCAAATTTTCTTATAAATGTGATTATTATTTATATTTATAATTACCATTTATTGCATTAGTATCTAATTATAAGTACGATAAATACTAATTATAAATATAAATATTTTACAAATTTGTGAAACCTATAAAGTGAAAATATACAAAAAACCTTTTTATATTTTTCGAGATATATTTTAAAACAATAAATATAAATTATTTGATGTAAAGAAATAAAAGTATAAAATTAGACTATATAATGGTAAGAATACAATTCACTTTACAAAACGGAGACAAAAAAGGAAGGTTTAAGATTTTAGGTTACAAAAACAAATTATTCGCTGATGAATCTGAATATCATTGGTCAGTAAACACTGATATCAGAATGTTCCTTCTAATTCAGCATCCACAATTTAACCGACCAGTTTCTGCTTATTAAAACAATCTAGTGATTTAAGATTATAGATGTGAAGTCAAATCATTGAATTTCACTGATTGTTGTTGCACTAGAAAACCTCTTTGTTTCTAGCAGGGATTTAACAGTTAAGCACAAACAGCAGGATTACAGTCTTTGTAATTTAGAACCAGGGACCAGAAAAAGATCCCCCAAAACTTTCCGTTCCTAACCCATAGGTATCATCATTGACCATGACATATTTAACATTTCTCAGTCACATTTATTGAACAAGACGGATCTTTGATTAAATCGGAATTCGAACACACTAACTCTCTTCATTTAACGAGAACAACGCTATAATCTGAAAGGCGGCCAACCTAAAGATTTTTAAAGTCGCAAACAGTATTTCTGAATTATTCAATATATTTATCGAGATATATTATGCAGAAATTATGTAACAATATTTTTATTTGAGTGATGATATGTATGTTGCATATCTAATGTGTATTTTACTCAGTAAATCACAAATGAAATACGAAGTGACATATTGTGAAAAAAAGGTGCGTTATAACAACGGGAAATTTCGGTAAAAAGAATGAATAGAATATTTTGAAGGATTATAAATACAGAGTGTGTTATGCATATGGAGTGCTTCTTATTACAGTTTATTTACATTGTACTTGTTGACGTTGCCCGTACTTTGAAGACAATTTTTAAAAAACTTACTAAATATTATAATTTTTCGATAATGAAAATATCGAAAGTTTTGAATTATATAATAGATATTATGTAAAATAATGCATAATATTTATTAAAAAAGCAATAATAGTAGTATTTCTTTATGAATCTTAATTTTACCTCGTTGAAAAGATAAATGTTTTCACTTTATTGATTTTTAAGTTTAATTTCGTAGATAGTTTTATATGTAGTCGTTTCTCTAATATTTGTTGACATAAAAAAATCAATTGCAAACTCCAGTTTTCTATCGCGAATGATTACACATTGCGAAATGTTTTCCATTCATTTGTAATTCTGATTTCACTATTTTTCTATAGTCATATTTTCTGCACAGGAGATCATAATTCAATCAAGTTACGCATTTTTAAGTGAATCGTATATGAACCATTTAATTACAGATCAGAACTCCAGCCATTCAGCAGATATCTCAACTTGTTTTGTAACACGCCTTCGACTGAAAGTCTAAATATTTGGTTGGTCCCTATCACAGTCTCTGAATATTTCATTTAATGTGCTTTCCCTGAAAAGATAGCATTAGGACTTAAATGAAAATAAAGATTATATTAGTGTTTAACTAAGTCAAGTATACTTTTTTAGTGGTATTTCTATCACAATCAAGTTTCGAAAAATTTAGTGATCTTTTTTTTATGTTGCTTTTATATTTCTTGCGTAAATGTGATCTATATACAAAGAAAAATGTTATTATTTTTTATAAATGATTGAAAAAATATCAATATTAATCACGTACATACTTATTTATTTAAAAAAATATCAAAAAGTACTATGTCTTATAGTGAACTTTTTTCACTCATGATCTCTTAATTTTGGAAAGAAAATGGATTTATTGTTCTTATGGTTGTTATTAAGTATCTTATTCTTTATTTAATGTTAAGCATTTTTCAAACTGTTAAGATTATTAATTTAAATATTTAAAATTTTCAAAACAAATATTTTAGTTTAAATCCTTTTTAAAATGTAAGGTTAGTTTTCAAATTCTTTGGCGTTTAAGAAATAGTTTACCTCAAAAACTTGAATTTCTTTTGAAAATAAAGAATTACAAGAGTATATTTTATTTAATATTTATTTATTGATATTGTCTTAATTATTTGTGTAAATAATTTATTAATTGTACTTTAAATATGATAAAAAAATTATGACATTATGATTTTCTATATTGCAGGCTTAAGTGGAAGAAATGAGTATAGAACCATTATCAGTAATCCACACATTCAGACGTTAGAGAATGGCTCACTTGTGATTACCGAAGTGGAACTCTCGGACGCTGGCCTTTATATGTGCCAAGCAACTAATGGAATCACTCCCAGTCTTAGTGCTGTCGTTAAGCTCACCGTCCACGGTAGGTGCAGAAACCATTCCTTTTATGAATCATATAGCTCACAAAGGAGAGCTTTTACATAAGGGAACTTTTATTACTTTATATCTTTGGGAAGATAATGTAAAAGCCACTCTTGACAACCACTTTTACTTATTGGAAATCTAAATGACCTTTTATGAGCTATTTTTATGAGTGGTATGAAATACAATTTGTATTTCTAAATATCTGATCGAAATTGGTTTTAAAAGATAAAGAAGTCTAAGGGAAATATTTATCTGAATGATGATTAAGAATAATGAAAATAAGGTATAACAATAAATTATGATGGATTTAGTTAAAACTGAATAATTTTAATGTATATTGAACAAATAAAAACTTTAACTGACTTTTGAAGAACATTTGCTAAGGACAGATTATAGCTTAAGTTCAAGTATATTATGACGAATACTTCTATAATTGAAAATGCTGAAAGGAAAATAAAATTTGTTATAAAATTTGGCAAAAAATTGCAAATTCTTATGATACTTAACTCATTTTTTTATTTACAAATAAAATCAATTAATTTTCCGATGCTGAATTTTAAAAAGATTGCTGTCAAGTTTTTCAGCTTATAAGTAATGTAAAATTTGAAAAGTGAAAAATTATTAATTTTCAAATCTAGTTTGCAGAATTAACAATTAATTTAATCACAAAAAGCATCATTGTGTTATTATACATATAAATAGAATGCTTAAAAATTGAAAAATTATGAGGTAAACAATTTATATGATTAATTTTCAACATTTAGCTCACCATTAAAGAGCTTATTTTTCTACATATAAAATATTAAATAAAATGTCAATCTGCAAATAAAGATACATTGGACCGAGAAGTATTTTATCATTTTATTTAAATGTTATTTTTACTGTACGTTTAATTCCCTTAAAAAATTAATAATTAAACTATAGTATTGGAGAAACTTTTTATAAATTAGCATTCGAATGCTTTAAAAAGAATGAAATTTATCTATAGATTTTTAGGTTTCATTTTTATTATATGACAGATTATTATTAAGAAATTATTGAATGACCAGAAATGTACTACTTGTTTCAAATATGTAAGTAAAATATATGAGAAGAAAAATGTTCTTGCAACTTTTAATTACGTTAATAGAGAGTGAACACCTCATAAATATAAATGGGATATAAATTTCATAGATAGGATTATTTTAATGAAGTGTCCCTTTAAAAATGATGTGTAAAAGTAACCCTGATTGCTTTGACGTGTTTTGCCATGAAGTTTAATTATATATACATAAAAAGCAGATACAATATAAAACAATATACATGGCACATGAAAATAAATGGAATCAATAAAATACTATATTGACTAATATATATTGTATTATTGGCAATTTAAGCAGCTCAAAAGCAGCTAATTATACAAATGCTAATAATAGATAATATAAGATGTAACTTGAACAATATAACTCAATGAGAGAAACAAAAGAATAAGAAGAAACTATGCAATACAATACAAATAAAAACAGATGAAAAAAATATACATAATATATATATATATATATATATATATATATATATATATATATATATATATATATATATATATGTGTGTGTGTGTGTGTGTGTGTGTGTACATATGTGTATATATACATGAAAATTATTGAATAAAATAGGTAACTTTCCGTAAAGAACTAGCAACATTAAAATAAAATTTAAAAAATATATGCTTACACTATTAAAATATTCTTTTTTAGTATTATATTCATCCTTCAAATTTATTCATAGGTAAAAAATTTAATTTTTTAGGATTTTCTTTATTATTTTTAATTTTGAAATATTTTAATTGCATTAAAACTTTCCAGTGCGTATGTAACTAGACTTTTAAAAATACGTTTGACTGATTAAAATGTTTCATAGAGGCTTTAAAATGAAAAGTATTATTCATGAGCGTCATAAAAATGTATACACGTTTTGAAATAGATTAGAAATATTATGTTCCTTTCTACTAGGTTCAGTTGTTGTAAATGGGAAGCTTATAGTCCAGTTTGAAACATAAATGCACTTTCCCGTGCAAATGTGACTACTGCAGCCTTCAGAATCATTACATTTCTGAGTACGCACTATTACCTTCATTTGTTATATAATAATGAGCGCAGAAACCATTGAATTCAGAATCAGTGGTGATTCGTAGAAGAAAGCACAAATGGTGTGAGCAAAATTCTTATAGGACCAACGAGTCCAATAGGATTTCTGCACACACCACTTGAATCTCATTCCAAAGTGCGTCTAAAATACATGAATTACATTTGTATACCTCATCCTTTACTATGTCCCAAAAGAAGAAATTCAGCGATGTAAGGTTTGAAGTGCATAAAAGAAGCCCGTTTAGCCCCTTTCGTCCTATCTATTAGCCTGGTAATTTTTGATCTAGGTATGCTGGTGTGTCGATATGAAAGAATGATGGTTGCACGATATTGTTGGAAATAAATTTGTCTAAGCATGTAATATACGAATGTATTATAATATGGAATCAAAGCATTGTTATGTACCTTTTGCTTGTTAAATAAAATGTAAAAGACAATCGTTCAACACGATCAAAGAAATTTTCAATAGTCCTCGAAAAACCAAATAACTGTATTTATTATACATATTACATAATTTTTTTAAGAAAGGATGGCCCCTCCCAACCATCCCAGGATTGGTAGGAAAAGCCCAGGGTAATTTTGGAATTTGACGGAGACAGAATTGATCAAACCTCTGGGTCCAGATGATTCAGAGGGCATTTGAAATGCATGCCTTACAAATCTAGCCGAAAGATTTTCCAGACTTGTTCAAAGTGTCATCTATGGCTGGCTTCCCTAGAACTTATCTTCGATTGTTTGGGGTTGGCTTTGGAAGATGCCCATGCAAGTCTTTTTCTGGTGATGAATTTTTCTAGGATTAATGCCTTATCGATCTGATCTAGCTGCCTCTGTATCTTGAAAGATTGGACATAACAACAGCATTATTTCCTACTAGAAATTGAGCATTACAACACGAGAAATATGGGTTTTTGATGGTTCAAAGTGTGTTTACAATTTTGAAGCACCCTTTAAAATTATTTTTACATATTTGGAGAAAAATTAATGAATGAGTGGTTTTATTCTTTTAAAATTTTATGTTTTTGTGTATGGAATATTTTTTTTTTGGATTATATCTTCTGAAAGAGTTTTATGCATAAAATCAATATTTGTGAAAATATTTGCAAGCAACGGAATTGAAAATTTTACCTCTTTTTCTCAAAACTTATTTCAATTAAATTATCCTGATATTTGGTACGCTAGAAGAAATGTGTGTCTCGGAATGTTTGGCAAACGTATTTTACTTAGACCACTTTTAAGGAAGTTGAAAGGTTCTATTCGGTAGTAACTATTATATTTCACAACATCGTAACTTTGACAAAGTTGTCTAATTTATTTTCATGCATACGTTTTTATTGTAATGTTAAATTTGGTTAATTTTTAAGCCGATAAATTAACTTGTAGAATATAAATATCTGTACAATTTATTGTTGTAGATGTCAGACTCATATTTTTTGTTAAAATTGAAGCTAAATAGTAAACTAAATAGTTGATAAAATATGTTGCAAATAAATTAAACTCAAAAATTTTTCACGCGTACGCACTTTTAGTTTGTATTTTAAGAATTTGGAATGATCAAAATTTGTAAAAAGGATAAAAAAAAAATATATGTAAAAAATAATAAGAATGAAATGTAAATAACATTTTACTTTTATATACAACAAGCATTAATCTTTTAAATAAGAGTGAAATACATATCCCTGAAAGGGATTTGAACATGGAATTATCATAAATAATATTTATAACTTACGTAACGAAATTTCTAATGTTAATGCTATCTCATTATTTCCCTTTGGTTGAAAATTACGTAGTAGTTGGGACTATATTTAACAGTTTGTAGTGATAAACATAAGCAAATGTCAAGTCATTCCTGTGATCAAATGGAATTCAAACCATCTATGTTAAATAGAAAAACTTCTTTTATTTGATTTTCTTGAATAAAAATTTTCCATCTGAAATTCCTTCCTCTCCAATCCAAATATTTTTACATGTAAAATCAACCATTTAACATTTTGTATTCAGATTAAAGCTTTAATTTGATATCACATAAGTTATCACTTCTAGGAATACTTCTTCAACCACACTACAGGCTATTACAGGCCAAACTTTCTCCACGAGCCATCTGACTCTGTATTGAGTTATGTGGATTGTCTCATCGATTGATTCAGATTTCCAAGATCGTTTTTGATAGAATAAACATACCTATTACGGACCTTCCCACTTTTTGCGTATCCTAAACTTTTATAAGGGCACTAAGTATATGGGTTTGAATCGTTATATCTAAAAATGTGTCCGAGTCATCTAATGGAGGTAGCCTTTATAACTCTAACAATTATGGTTTCCAAATCTACTTCAAATATGTTTATAATCACATGAAAGAAATATCTTAAAATAAATCTTTTAATCACTAAAATTCATCAAAGAATAAGAAAACTAATATTTGACTATACTTGCTTATAATTTTCGGTATGAGAATATAATTTTTAATTTGTAATTTCCGTGATTATAATAATTGATGTTTAATGTATGATCAAATTAAAGAATGAAATAGACATAATTTGATTTCCCGTAAAACATAAATTTTTTCTTTAAAATTTTTTTTTTCTTGATTTTTTCTTTGATTGGATTTGTTCCTTAATTGCATATTTTTCTTTGATTTTTTAATAATTTTGTCTTGAGTTCTTATAGTTTATAATTTTTCTTATCAGAAATTTAGCTAAATGATAAAGAAAAAAAATTACAATGTTATTAAAACAAACCCGCTACATTTCTTTCTTTCGAATCTTGTTATTTTCATTGAGGCAAAAATCTTGAGAGAATCCCTTTGGTTATCTATTCCTTCAGGGTTCCATTGACCCAGTAGGATTTTCTAGGCTGTCATCAGGGCATTATACGAGGCCATTTGGGATCTCTGCGAGACGTCCAAATGGCCTTCCGCGTTCCTATTTAAGAAGGAGAAAGACTTTTACTGCCATACATAGCTTTATTCAGTTCAAAACCTGAAGTCCAGCTTCCAAGCCGTTTGAACCATTTGGAATAGTTACGGCTGAAACGTTTCACGGGAGTTTTCGTTCGCTTTAGAGCTCACAGAACACAATGCAATAATGGAGAAGTATTTTAAGCTTCCTTCTTTCCCAAACTACGTTACTCGGAAAATTTTGGCTAAAAGGGCAAAACAAACGAATAGAGCTCCAGTTTTGCGTTTGTTTAAGAAATATTTGTTTGAAGACTGCATATTTTAGTTTGATGAATAATATAAGAACATTTAACTAAAAATATCATTCATTAAAGTTTAAAGTATGGGAAGTGATTTTTCCTTATTCAGTAAAAATGTTGTGTTAACATTTTTTAAACATTTACTAATATAAAGTAAATTTTGAAAAAGTTTACTAATATTTTACTTAGAAACTAAGTAAAATTTATATGTAAAGTTAACCCTCACTAAATCCAAATAGTGATTTACATTAATTAAAGTTCATAAAAAATGTGTACATTCTTACACTGTAATCAAAATGAATATTTATAAATATTTCTTCTTTTATGTTTCACATTTATTAAAATAATTTTAAAAAAAATAAAATAAACTTCTGATTCTTTTAGTTTATATTTTTAAATAATAAAATTATAATTAATAATAATAAAATTTCTTAAACATTTTTTGATTTTCTTTTCATAATATATAAAATTTGTAATTTTTATTTGTAAATCAATATAAATTTTCAGTTTTTGATTTAAATCAATAAACGCACTTTTACTAGCTACGTTTGCTTAATTCAATTTCAAAACAATATCAATAAGACTTAATAAAATAAAAATCTATTCTAATTGTTATAATTATTTTAATTTTGATGATCAAATGCCACAACATGTGGTAATTAATTTCTCTGTTGCATTATCCAAATTACTGTTTATCTCTCTCTCAAACATTTCATAACCATTTACTTATTTTTTCACCATGAAAACATTTTTTTGTTATTCTTGCCTGAATTATAGTTTTATAAGCTATCCTTTATCAATTAATCATTTAAGATTTTCTAATTAAATATTTTTTTTCTAATGGCGGGCACCCTTGAGCAAGTATAGTACATTAGCCCATTAGCCCATTAGCCGCAACAAGGCCGAAAACTGCCTAATTAAATAAATAAAATGGTACAATTATTTTGTGAGACCAAAAGCATTATTTTTATATAAAATTCAAAAAATTCTGTACGCATTTTAAATCTGTTTTAACTCAGTCTTTCATTAAAATGGTGAAAATCTTATATATATATGGTTAATCTTTTGAGTTTTATTTATTTATTTTATAATTTGAAACATTTCTATCAAAGCAATATTTCATTTTGTAATATGAAAGTTTGATCATTGTTCTGGAATCTGTGATTTTTAATTGATTCAATTTTATTGATTTTTAATCTTTTATGAATGTAATGTTTTAAATTTTGTTCATTCTTTGCATTACTTGTGCAATTTTATTTGTTAAAGCACAGAATAATATCTAGAAGCTATTGTAAAATTTTCTTTCTTCATTTTTAATAGAATTTTTTTATTAAGCCTGAACCCATATTCATATGTTTTAAAGCAGAATAACTAGGAAACATTTTTGTTTTGCTGCTCACTAAATATACGGATACATTTAACGAAATTCATCAACTACATACAGTTATTGAAATATGATGGGATTCCGACCACAATATTCTTGTATTCCTTAAATCAGGGTCCTACCATTCAGTCTTTAATAAATATTAATAGATATAGAAATTTGTATTTAACTAAATCTAACAATTTAATGTATATAATATTATAAAATGTAGAAAAAAGAATATGTGCTGCACATCTTTGAAAAAATATGCTTGATAAAAGTTTTAAAAAATATGCTTTATAAATGTAAAACGAAAACCGAAAGTATTTTTTTGCAACAAAAATTTGACTCATTATTATCGATAAATTAAATTTATCAAAATGTAACAGTTATAAAAATTATGTATTGAAAATATTACTCATTTTATTTGATTAAATCATAGCTGAAAAGCTTCGAATTAAAGTAATTATTAAATATTGGTTTAAGCTATTGTTGTCTGCATTAAACAATTGTAATTTGTGCCTGACAAAACAATTACAGTAAAACCTCCTTTTCTATTGTTTTTAAAAATGTAAGTGAAGAAAACTGAAAAATTTCTTTTTAAATATTTTTGTCATGGATCTTTTAAAAGCGATAGAAATTAAAAAATCAAATTGATATTAAAATTTCTCGAAAGCCTTATTAAAATTGTATATCAATTCTTAGGTCTTAATACAATATTCGTCAGAAATCTAGAACACATTTTAAAATTGCTATCTATTTTAATACCATTCATTTCTATCTATTTTAATTCTTTAGTCCCAGCTCATTTCCGTGTAAAGTTCCAGTCCTCAACTGTAAGAAAAGGAGAAACTGTCCACTTAATTTGCACAGCTTATGGAGAAAAGCCTATCACTCTGGTGTGGACGAAAGACAGACAAATGTTTAACATTAGAGCTGAGTCCAGGTATATTAATTACATATTTTCATGTTATAAAATCTAAGTTATTACCTGAATAACTGTCTCTTCTAGCTAAAATGTGTGGACTCGAAGAGTACTTGAAACGCTATGATTTTCATAATTTCACAAATTTTTTTTGTGATTACTTTTTACGAAAATTGAAGTATAACAATTATAAGTTCTAACAGTTTATTCAGAAAATAATATTTACAACCTAAGACATTCTTCTTGAAATTTTCAGCAATCACAGACAAAATGGAAGTCATGAAAAGATGTTTGTGATTAACAACAAAATAATTAAGTGCAATGTAGAGATAATCTCATCGAATTGTATGGAAGTTAATACACATCTTTATAATTATTTCTCTGCCTACTCTTCCTCAGTGAAGATTAAGATTTCTGGCTTTTCAAGTTTTCAACCAATCAATTGTCATCTATAAGAAGCCGCAGAGTTTAGAGCTACTTGAAAAAAAAAATGTTTTTCACTATTCATAAACCTTATGTTTATACTGGGAGGCAGGTACTTTTAGTTTAAATTTCAAATATTTTCGTACATGTTATAAACATTGATTTTGGAACTATGTATCTGAATTCTAATAAGCAAAAAATTGCTATTCTTGTTCTAAATAACTTTATTTATTGAGCTTTCATGAAATTTTTGAACTACCAAAGAGCATCTAATTTGATGTGTTGACTAGTTTAAATAATGATTATCAAACTTCATTTCCCTTCATCATTAATAACGCATATTCTCAATTTTTAGGATTTATGGTCTGAATACTTATTAATTGTTCTATTTGTTTCATATATTCAATATAATATTGCTTTATAATTCCATGAAAGTTGGAATTTTTAAAGTATTGGTACTACATGCATTGATATGCTTTTTCTGTACTGTTATAATATGTTCAACGTACACAAAGTATATATGATCATAGTTTTGAAATATTTAAATCTAAATAATAAATAAATTATCATTAAACAAGCATTTTTATCTTTTCAAGCTTATTTTACATTGTTTTAAATGTTATTTGTATCAACTGAGCATTAGTAAAGCTTCATAGACTCTACATGCAAAACTTATTGATCAGTAGTTCATAATCTGTAATAATAGAAATAGAAAAAATGTCATTGCAATGACATAAAATTAATTTAAAGTATGCATATTGTATTCCATAGATTTTACAAACATTATTTTGTGTAACAAACCTAATGCTCAGAATCAATATGTAGTAAAATCATAACAATTAGTCTTTTTTTAACTGTTTCTTACAAATGTTTTAGTAATAAACTCGTTACGTTACAATAGTCATCCCATCAAAATGAAGAGTGTAATAAATAAAATATTCTTGGGTAAAATTTAAAAAAAATGATAAAAATATGCAAGAAGCTGTTAAGCTCACTATTTTAAATCATCTTCTTACTCAGGGTAATTTATTTTCAAATATATATAAAGTATTGCTGTTTCCAATAAAAACCATTACGTTTTCTAATTATTAATGTTTATTGTTTTTGATCAATGAATTTTTCTCACTCTAACTTTATTGTTTGCCCAAAAGTCAGCTCATCGAAATGCATTAGGTGTGATAATCTTCGAATAATCATGATACACATGCCATAAGATTTATAGAATGATAGGGAGCCTTAAAAGTTCTGATTTCTAATCTGCCTACATCAGTGATTCTCAACCTGTGGGGCGCGACCCCCTAGGGGGGCGCGAGCACACTAATGGGGGGGCGCGATCATATCCAAGAGAAAATGTTATTTAAAAAAATTGATTAAGTGACTGAAAGGAAAGAACACACACACACATACAAAACAAAATACATTTCGACATATTTAATAATTAACTTATTAAATTAAAACAATTTACTAAATTAAAACAAATTTAATAATTATTAGTGACTTCCTTGGGCCTGTCTTTGAGAGCAAAGTTTTTCGAAGGAGGGTTTAATATTAGAAATAGACACTCTCAGTTCTTTTTCTATATTTAGCTGAGATCTATATTTTGTCTTCAAAGAAGCCACCACAGAAAATCCAGTTTCACAAAGGTAAGATGTTGAAAATGGTAGTAGAATGCGAAATGCCCTTGTTTTTAGTGCAGAAAACTCATCATCCACTCCTGCCCAAAATTCAAAGAGTGATTTATTACTAAATTGTCTTTTGGTTTCGCCGCCTGCCGTGAAGTCTATGAAGGTTTCTTCCTCTTCGATTGAGAGTCCTTCGGGAGTATTTTGAAATGGATCCCTCACCCACTTGTAACTTGATATCAGTTTGTCTTCAGCAAGAAAGTACTTTTTAAAATTCTTTGCTAGCATTGCTAAATGATTTTCAATGGTTACAAAAACAACTTTTACATGTTGTTCTTCAGCCTTGTAAGTTTTAATACAGTCATTCAAATTTGCAAACATTGTTAAGTTTTCTTGCTTTAAATTTCTGCTCCACAATTCCAATTTCCTACAAAAAGCATTAACTTTATCACTCGTATCCAATATATATGTGTATTTGCTCCGTGCAGTTGAAGATTCGAGTTATTTAATTTCTCGAATATGTCGACCATGTAGCTCAATTTCAACACAAATAAACTATCGCGAAAATTCTCAGCTTCCGGTCTGTTTTCCTCTTCTAGGAAAACGGCGATTTCTTCTCTTAATTCATAAACACGTTGCAAAAACTTCCCTCGTGATAACCATCTTGCCTCACAATAAAATAGTGACACTGAATGTACTGTACCCAAGTAAACACTGAATGTACTGCACCCATGTCTTTAAAAGTGCGGAAAAGAATCTTGATTTCAGGGGTCTCATTTTTATATAATTTACTACGGTTACAACCGTAGTTAACACAATATTCAAACCAGGACTCATTTCTTTGGAAGCCAAAGCTTCTCTGTGGATCATGCAATGTGTCCAGACGCACTGTGGCGATTTTTGTTCCACAAGTGCTTGAATACTTTGGAATCTTCCTGACATAGAACGAGCACCATCCGTGCATATTCCGATGCAATTTTTCCATTCTATGTTTGCCTCGTTCATAAAATCATTTAAGATAGCAAAGAAAGCGAGTGCTGTTGCTTTGAGTTCTATTGGTTTGCAGAAAAGTAATTCTTCTACTACTGACTCACCACAAAATCTAACATAGACAATGAAATGAGCATCTTTATTACTATCTGTTGCCTCATCGAGTTGTATTGAAAACAATTTGTAACTCAACTTCGACAAAAGCTGACACTCTACATCTTCAGCTATATCTGCAATTCGACGGGCAACATTATCATTTGAAAGAGGTATAGACTGCATTTGTTTTGCAAAATTATCTCCAAACATAATTTCTACAATATCAATCGCGGCTGGCAAAATAAGCTCTTCACCAATGGTGTGAGGCTTTTTACATCTGACTATTTTATGTGAAACTTTGTAAGAGGCAATTAAAGCTTTTTCATTCACAGACAAAGTTTTTTTAAACAATGATTTTTGCTTTTCATATGATTTTAATTTTAATTCGAAGAATTCTCTGGGTTTGTTTACGTACTCATTATGAAGCTTTTCCAAATGACGTTTAAGTTTATTAGGTTTCATGCTGTCTGCCACCAACCAACATTTTTGAGCAAATGATACACAGGGGCCTTTCTTCTTCATTTACTTCAGTACTAGTGAATCCAAAATTTAAGTATTCTTAAGAATATTTTCTTGATTTTATTTTCGGAACCACGCTTATCTGTGTACTTGTTGATGCTTGTCTATCGTCTAATGCTCGCTTACGCCTGCTTAAAAATTTATCCATGATTCTGCATAAGTCTGCTGCCGTGAATATTTATTACGGTGAATTGCACGAAAATATATATAATATACACATCCAGAATAGATTCAATAGCGATAGAAGGATCAACTCGAATGAGATTGTCTGGAATCGAAATTGGCGTCATAGAACTTTCTCCTTCTCCCTATGAGAAAACATTTGTTCACATCTGCGCACGCTCCTAGCTTAATTTTTTGCTGACCAGACAAATTCCAGACAACTCCAAACTTCTCGCGAAACCGTGAGAATGCCGAGACATAGCGGGACGCAAGAGCAATAAAAAAGCATAGGATTCTTGTTTTTTCAATGCTGAGGATCGGTGTTGCAAAATGTCAATAAATTTTGGTATTCTTGGTAATTTGTAAAGTTTAAAATTAAGGTTGTAGTGTAAGTTTAGCGCCAAAATACTCAAAATACATTATTATTGTATGTATTTTTTGTATGCGGTGGGGAGGGGGGCGCGATGAAAATTATGATTGAAAATTGGGCCGTGAATACTAAAAGGTTGAGAAACACTGGCCTACATATATAGATCGATCAATAATTTCTTACCCTGTATCCGTATTATATCCTCTGTTAGTATATACATTAAAACTGTCTGTTTCTCTTTTTATTGTGTAAAAAATGATTAGTAGAAAAATATGATTAAAATTTTATTGCAATTTCCGATCTCAGTTCTAGAATTATTTTTGAAATTATGATTTTTCCAATTTTTAGAAATTCATATAAGTGAGTTTGTTCATGGAACTTATTTGCAAATTACTTGGAAGTTTTATGAAAATTTTCATTAAAAAGATTTTTAAAATAGTGCTGAAAATGATTTTTCTAAGCTATTTACTGTATTAAAGAATGAAGATTTTATATTACGTAATCTCTGAATATATTAATAATATATTACATGATCATATTTTGTAGACTTCGTTATTTACTGCATTGATGAATAAAGATTATGTGTTGTATAATCACTTTGCATCTCCATATTATTATTGCATTTTCTCATCCTATTTCGTAAATTTTATTATTCACTCCATTGATAAATAGAGATTTTGTATTGCATATAACCTCTGAATATAATATAAATTAAATATATTTTGATACTATATATTTAATTTATCCATATATTTGAATGTCATAGAAAAGTTTGTGAATCTTGGGTATGTTTGACATTTCTGTTAATAATTATTAAACATTTTTTTCTTTTCCTGATTTAAAACCTAAACCAAATATTATTATTCATGAAAATAGCAACAGATTATTTTTAATTATTTAAAATAAATAAAACTTTTGTTATTCAATGTATTTAAATAACATTTATTTGAAAAAAATCATTTGATCATTTCTTAGTCAGAAAAACTTTAATTTATCCATATAAATGTTATTGTTAAAAAATTCCCATTTTCTCATAACTTTTCCTTCAGAAATAACGTATTGTATCATCATGTTTTATAGACTGAAAATATATAGGGCAACAATGATTTTATTTTAGAAAACGAATTTTCTTTCATTAATGTTAAAATA
Organism: Latrodectus geometricus; assembly: GCA_026290005.1. Taxonomy (NCBI): domain Eukaryota; kingdom Metazoa; phylum Arthropoda; class Arachnida; order Araneae; family Theridiidae; genus Latrodectus; species Latrodectus geometricus. The sequence goes on from JAPDSC010133498.1 coordinate 95,516, forward strand.
AGATACATTTTCTAAGTTTTTGTTGGATTAGAATATTTATAGAAGAAACTTCTAAAATACTATAATGATGATTTTTGATTGTTTTTAATTGCAATGCGATAACTTTAACATGATAATATCGATAAAAAGATTGTTAGATTTTATTAGATCAAAATACAATTTTATTAAAATGTCATTTTACATGTTAATGCAATTTCTATGCCATAATTTATGATACGAATTATTTTTCCTTGTAAAAAAGTACTTCTTTTTAGAAAATTTTATTTAAACAATTCATAAAAGAAGTTTTTCTCTTTATCAAGATGTAATAAATGCATTTGATTTCTTACCTCATAAATAACAAATGAAAAATTTTCTTGTTTAACTGTTATTTTTAACTTTTATTTTTAATAAAATCTTTTCAACTTTTATTTTTAATAATCTTGTCAACTTTTATTTTTAATAAAATGTCTTTAAAAATTTTGAGATTATTACTAGTAACTTATTGTTGACTCACATAAATTAAGTTTTCTCTTCTTGAAGAATGAATACAATAAAAGAGATCAAGAAAAGAAATTATATATTATAATGCTTAGCATTTCGATTTTAATACACTATTGTTAAAATATTTTTATTAATATTTTAAACTACTGGGCATAAATACACGTTTTCAGGTATAGTGAAGTTCAAAAAGATCAAGAGGATAGCGTAACGTCGGAAATAACTATAATTTCAGCTGACAGAAGGGATTCGGCCTTGTTCAGTTGCACAGCTTCCAATGAATTTGGAAGAGACGAAACAAATTTTCAAGTAGTCGTTCAAGGTAAAATACTTTCCTTATCAAATAATAAGCAACAAATTATTGGGTTAAAAAAACAATTTACTCTATATCTTACTACAAAATCAATAAACAACTAGTAAAAATATCTTAAGAAAAATATTAAAAATAGATTTCATTAGAAAATTCAGTTGAAAAGAAAACTAGACTGAAATGCACATTTAATCATGAATATATTTTACGAGATATTATAACGTCAAATAATAAAAATACGATAGAAAAATAAGCAAATTTTATCAGTGCAAATAAACCAACTGTGATAAAGTATGAGAAAATTCTTCTTAATGCAAAATTCATTTTAGTTTAAAATGTTTATTTTATATTCATATACATGTAGATATATTTTTTTATGTTTCTCAGACAATAGAAATTTGTTTGGCAAAATTATTGTGGAGCAGTTTAACCGAATAAGATCCTTTACTTGCTGTAAATTTTGTAACATTATTTTTCATTAGAATTGATTAATAATGCATCAATAAGTTGCATAAATAAATAATGCATCTATTATTTCACTAAAATTGCATCAATAAGTTGTATGGTATTACTTTACAAAATTTATGTACCATATTATATAAAACCTGTATATATATATATATATATGTAAATTGTATTAGTAAAATATATATATATTGCATCCAATATTCATCAAAGTAATCCCATATGCATCCAAATTCAAACGTAAATTACATTTGAATTTTTATAGAATGAATAATAATATTTTTATTGAATAAAGACATTTTTTGTGAGGGATCTTTATAAGAAATAGTAATTTTAAATGTATAAGAAATTACGAATTACATTTATTGTTATACACAAATGCTTAAATTTATTAAATGTATAAATTTATAGTAATAAAAATTCTACTTTTAATACATTTTATGTTTATTTTTTTTTAAATGTGCAATTTTTGTACTTTAACTTAAATTTTATTTGTTTTAAAATTTATTCAAACCTTTTATAAAATATGAGCATATTATATATACATATATGTATGTTTTTCTTATTAGCATTAATCTTTAACAAAATTTATTACATTTGCATTAAAATAATGGTGTTATCTTTTAAATCATTTATTTCACATCTGATTTAATGATGTAAAGTTTTTCTTTTAGCATTAAGACAAAGCACTTTAGACGATCATTAATGTTTATTTCTGTCTGCAAAAGCCATAATTTTTTAGAACTCAATCTTTCACTACTTTTCTTTGCAACTTCATTATATTTAAGACGATGATACTATTTTGAAGAATACTACTAATAGCATTTCATATTAAATTTACCAGATATTAAATCAATGACAACATTAATGTTTACTTAATCATTTATTTTTAATAAAAATCTATTTCGCATGAGATAATTTTCAAGGAACACATTAATGAATTCACAAAAGAAGAAATATTTAGTAATTTCAATCATAGTTAAAATCTTAAAATAAGAATCTTAATTATCATTAAGAGAAAATATGCTGAATGGTTCATTATTATTTGTTGGAAAGAGCCATCTATGAAGAAAGTGCTTTCATTAAATACTTAAGAGTAATTTAAAATTTATCAATACTTAAGAATTGCATTAAATACTTAAAAATTATTTTAGCAAAAGTGGAATCAGTTGAAAGACAGATTTTAAGGGTTAATCTAAAAATTAACAAATATGCCCTAAATCAGTTACATTATTTCAATAATTCTAAGCAGTTGTATTCTTCAAAAAGGGATAAAATGGATCAAGAAATCAGGACCCTAATTTTACAAAAGAGCCTGTCTGTATTGGAACTTTGAACATAACAACAATTGTAATAATATTTAATGACAAATAACATTTAGCGGACTCAACAACCAGAGCATTTATCTATGTTTTATGTATAGAGAGAACCTAAAAGATACTATCATCTCTCAAATATCAATGAAATTGATTGTTTTGATGGTATTGCTCTGCTTGAGTGTCAATGAATAGTTTGGAATAGAAATACACAGCTCTATATCTTTTCTACTCTTACAGATAGCATAAAATTAAAATAATGAGATTATTGAACTTAACATAAGAGTTTTTTCAAGAACCTGAGATGGATTAATTCGTTTTTTTTTATTCTTATTTTTTAAAGAAGATAATGTTTAAAGAAACAATGCAGTTTTAAAAGATTATTTGGAAGAAGATAATATCCACTGCATCATGTAACCCGTATTGTCATTAGACCTTAACTCCACTGTCCTATTGTAGAATGCTCTAAGAAACTAAACTACATTTCAACAGAACCTCAAGGTATTATATAGTATGCGTTTTAAAACGAAAAGGAATTATAACTGCAATAATAAGCAATAACCTGGTTATTAATATCAGAGCTTGCTGTAAGGCACTTATAGCTGTAGAAGGTAACCACTGTCATATTAGACGAAGCAATAAATAGTATAGTATAAACAAAACAATAAAAAGTATGTCATGCGACTTATATTATTTTGGCGAATGTCAATCTTATTTAATTGCAAATTTACACGAAAATGCAGGGAAAACTCTGTTATACTTTTTTCCTGTCTTACAATATGAAATGTTAGTTCCTTCAAATTTTATTTTCTTAATTTAATTTTAATTTTAATTTTTATATTATTCAAATTTCAACTTTTATTCCAATTTTTTGAAATATATCTTATTTGATGTTTAAAATCCTAAGTTTAGATGATAGACTTTAAGATATGTAAAAATAAAATAGTAATGTGTTTGAAATCACTCAATCTAATTGTTTTGTTTAATTAAAAACTTATTTCTTACCTACGTGCTTATACATTTCGTTATGCAAAACTTAAGAAATTCCAAAGTTTGTCTGAAATAAAATTAATTTATCTAAAGTAAAAGGCTAAATGTTGAGGAAAGATAGGAAAGAAAATAAAAAAATTCATGCAATATTTAAGAAAAATTGTTATAATTATATAATTATAAATAAAATTAGATTTTCTAAAAATTAATTATCCTCGCCTTAGGTCAAGTCCCTATTAAATTTATTTAACATCATTAAATTGAAGTTATAATAGTTCTTTTCTGTGCATTTTTTTATGATCATTAATTAATATACTACAATAAGATATTGATAATTGGTTTTCCAGACACAAACAAAGCAGTCAAAAGAGAAGAACGCTAATAATGTCCTAATTTTAGAATCGACCTGCATCACAATTTAAACTTTCAAAACTATTTTCTGGCTTCCCTGCTTTGAACAGAAGATATTTTTTGATGCGGATAATACAAAGATTTTCTTAAAGATGAGCTTCATTAATTTCGCAGGGGGTACTAATATAACAATGGCAACATTAATTTAAGCTCAGATTACTCCAACAACTGTAATTTGAAATAGGAGAATAAACATCATTTGCTTCGTTTTCTGGGGAAAAAGTTTGAAGAATTCTCTTTCAGAAAAGAATTTTTCAAAGAATTATAGATTTGCTTCAGGGATGTAATTATATTCCTAGATCGTGGAGATGTACCTTATTTTTATTCTTATGACGAAATTCCCTTCGAGACTTAGATGAAGATTTATTTTGAAGAATTAATAATTGCATGAGTTTTGCCCTTAACAACAATTCAACTGGATAAATTAAATGAGTTATTGATTTTTAAAAATTGAAGTTCCAGTGTAATAAATACTTACTGATGCCATACTTCAATATCAAATATCGTGTTCCAGGTAAAATGGCTATTTGCATAAAACATTTTTTTTCAATACGTTAAATTTTATATTAAGGGATATATTGTTTCCTGTGTTTTTATACTTTTAGTCTTATTTATTTATTCAATAATACTTTTTTGTAATCTATCGTTTTATTAACATTTATAATAAAGTATAATGTTTGCTTTCTCAATATTGTCATAATTTCTGTGATTTATAAAGACTCTGCTCTATTTTCTTTACAGATTTGTAGTAACAATTGCAAAAATGATTAAATTTTTATTAAGGAAGACATTTATAATCTAGTAAACTATTTAAATGTTATTATTTTTCATAAAATTTCCTTAATGGAATATAAATGTTCACGATATTTAAATACCATACAATATGTTTTTAAAGTATTTAGTTTATTTTTAGTACTTTATATTTTTAGTCTTAAAAATCGAATTCAATTTTTCAATAAAGTTATTTATTTTGAAACCATTAATCTCATGTTTAAGTGTAAACATAACATTATAATATAAAGCAAGCTTTAATATGTGAAATACTCTTAATTAAGTGTCTTGTTCTTAATTGTAAATTTCTATGTCACTTAATAATTATATTATTGAAAAATTACAACATTTAAATTATAGTTTAAAAAAAATAGATTAATTATTTTCTAAGTCAGGATATTTTTTTTTGTGTGTTATATTAAATTATACCCTTATTATGGTAAATTTATTCATTTTTAATTAATTTTTGCAAAGGTTTTGATTTATTCTATTATTAAGGTAATATCAGAATAAATCACAGCCATTTTTATAAACATTAAATTTACATTTCTATATAACGTTATCCAATATGAAATGTTTAACAAAGTATAAACCTTTAATATTAAAGATAAACTATCATTTTAATTATAAAATTTTAAAATACTGAAAATTGAAAGTAACAGAAATATAAAATTACTTTGTTTGTCTATTCAATTATAGTTAGTTATTATAAAAAATATATTCTGTAACAACATAAAACTTCAATTTTTGCTGAATTTGAGAAACGAGAGAGATTTTATTCATACTTAAGTTCGGCACCGTAAATGTGTGAACTTCATTGTGATTATTATTCAAAACTAAAATAAAATAAATTTTTCAGAAAGACCAGATAGTCCAAGAAATATGGAGATTAAGGAATTAACTAGTAGAACAGTGACTCTGATGTGGGTACAGCCATATAGTGGCAATTTACCATTAACAAGATATATAATTCAATTGAAGCGTCAAGATGGTTAGTATGCATCCTTTCAGTTTTAGAAAATAATTTTTTTAATATAAAGTTGAAAATGTACAATTTTACAATTAATTATTGTTAAGTAATTAGTATATTTGAGCTTTATTAAATGAATATGAATACTGAGTATAATTTAAGTATAAACAGGAATACAATTTTATATTATTAGTATCTTTTACAGTAATTATGATGAGAATTAAATTGCTTTTATAGCTGTGCAAATTAATAAGCAAATTTAGTTGTGTAACTGTTTTACAATAGTTTAAATTTTTAAAATCAGGCAATTTTAAAAACAATTAAAAATATACTTATGCATGAATATTTACATATGCACTGTGAGACAGTGAAGATACAACATGCATAACACTTACACAGAAAGTAGTTAAAATTGTTAAAATAGGAATCATAGTAAAAACAGCAAAGAAGTTTTATGTTATTATACTATATGCTATCAAGTAGAACAATTATGTAAAATGCTCAGCAATTTCTTTAACTGCCATTATTGGCAATATATTTAACCTTCTGCCACAAACCACCAATTGCATTTTCTAACTAATACTAATCTTTGAACGTAAATATAGACTAACAGAGTGTGCCTATGTCCCCAAAAGTATTTCTGTTTGTTCTCTCTTAATCATTTGTCAACATTTATCTCCTGGACAAACCAGTGGTCATCGATTTAAACAGCTTTCAATCGTGTCTTATACGTGTAGTACATGATGTTGGGAGACATGTGAATAGAAAGCATCCGGATTGCTTCCATAACATTTTGTTATGTGCATTTCGAAATCAATGGAATATAATGAGAGCTGATAATTGTTATTCAACATCCTCTGAAGAAATGGTAGTGTCATCATAAGGATACAATTATCTATAAAAAGTTTAACCATCATGCTGAAAAATATGTGAACCTGTAATGATATGCAACTAAAATCAATAAATATTGTATAGCACTATCACATTGTATTATTTTTCCATATTTACAGTTATATTGGACTGCATTGTTATATAGGACTATATTGGATCTCGTACATGACGAGTTGCATTACTTAAACAAAAGAATGATTCAGCTGAAAACACTATTTCATGTCATCCAAACCTCCGTCTGATTCTACGTCAATATCATTGAAAACGCAATCATCTTTATGGATGCTTTAAATGCAGAACAAGAGAATGAAGTTACTAATTCACAAATTAGTAGTTACTAATTCACACAGTAAGCAGCGCTAACTTGATACTAAAAGATTAGATGTGCTAATAATGCACATTTAATCTTTTAGTGTTCATCTTTTATTTGTGATGCGTTGTTCATCTTTTATTAGCTCACTTAATCCTGGAAAGTGACACATTCTCTTCTTCCGAAAACTTCCGCCCAAAATAAAAAAAAAACAGCTGATGTACAGCATGTACGTTTAAGTTTAAATCTGCAAATTCGAATTCAACCAAATGGCTCTTCTAACTCCAATTACTATGATCCTGATGTAATTTGCTGTCTGCCGAAACTGATTCAGTTTGAGAAGTCCAAGCATTATGGTAATGGAAGTTGGCTGAAGAATTAAGAAAATAATTTCTAGAACATTACATATTTTCGTTGTCAAACAACATATTTATTGTTAATTTTAAAGACACCTTTCCTCATACCTCACTTCATCTGTTTTAAAAGGTTCCATTTCCACTTTATAGAAATATTGGATGCATTGCATTTACCATGCAATTTTTACATTTCTTCTAATTACGGATTTATAATGTTGCAGTTTCACTGTCCCATAGTATATATATATATATATATATATATATATATATATATATATATATATATATATATATATGCTTTATAATATTATGTCTAATTATTTTCCATGTAGAACAATGGCTAGAACAAACAAAAAGTTTAACAGTTCCAGTAACAGAGACTAGTACTGTTCTTGGTGATCTAATACCCGTTACTACTTACAATATTCGTCTGATTGCTGAAAATTTACTTGGCCAGAGTAAACCCAGTGAACCTATTACAGTTACAACAAAAGAAGAAGGTAACTGTTGCTTGTTAACTTATTCTGAATGATATCAAGTTATTTTTAAAAGATGACTAAATTCACAAATTATTCAAATGAGTTTTAATAAAATTATTTGACATCTGTTACATGAATTAAACAAATGATATATCTACTTTCAATTTTGAACGTTTCAAAATACAGATGTGTAATTAGGTATATAAGTTTTTTCTAGTATCTATTATAATCATGTTTCTTACAATTGTTTAGTATATTATAATTTGCTTTCTAAATTCAATTTATAATAATTTATTTCTCCTTATTATTTATCATGAATAAAAAATTATCATGAAAGAAAAATTTGATAGTGCAAATGAATTGCTAAAATGTAATTAATTTTTTGACACTCAATATAAGCGTTTGTCTCTAAATATTGTAATTTGCTTTCTAAATCCAATTCAGGGATGCAAAACAAGAACTTTACACAATTCATATTATATAATGTTTGGCACTTAACTTGGCAATTTGCAGACACAGTTCTTCCAAATATAAATTTATTAACTATTTTCATTTTTCTCTCCATCAGCAATTGTCATAACAGAATTTTCAGAAAAGAGAAATTTACATATATCAATTGCAAATATTGATAATAACTTTGAAGTTATGCAGCAAATACTAACTAGTTGTTTTCATAATGGTAGTGAAAAATTTCTTAATTCTCATTCTATATTAAATACCTGTATGATGTATAAGTAATTCAGCAGAATTTTAAAACTATTTGGAATCATACAGCTCCATTTTAAGGCTAGATCTTTTACATTTAAAAAATTTAGTTTTTTTTTTTTTTTTTTTTTTTTTTTACTAGAAATTTATTATCTCAATTAACTGAAATGTATACTGATTATAAAAGAAATCTCGTTCAAAATTTCTAAAATACAATTTAAAATTGTATAATTGAAAAAGTTTTTACAAACGTAATGTTGTATATGTATTTTTTAACTCCTTATTAAAATATATCTTACTTCTTCTTTTAAAATTAAATATTTATTTTTTTATAAAAACAAATCTATTTAGGTAAAATGTTATCGGGTATAATAAATATTTGAGGAAATGATTATTATAAAAACATATAAAACATATAAGCTATTTTATGTGGTATTTAAACTGATTTTTTATATTTTAAATATTTTGTTATACAGGGTGATCCAAAAGTCAGGGCGAACTTTAAAAATTAATAATTCAAAAACGAATCACGATACAAAGATGCGGTTTGCACCAAACGGATGGGAAAGAAACCGGGTTTTGTGTGGCAATGAAAAAAATAGTTCTGTTGGCGACCAACAGATGGCGCTGTAGGATTATGCAAAGCAACAAACGATATAGAAAGAAGCAACTGCAGCAGGTAACGATAGTCGAAGCTGGTATGCATCGAAATGCTATCCATAATTGAGAAAGCCCTCTTAGTTAAACTGTTTTATAAGAATTCGGAAAGTGGCATTGCGAGCATATCGCTACATGAAGGGCATGTGAGATAGCAAGGGACCAATAACGTCTTCTGCATTGAACAAAATTGTGAAAAAATTTGAAGCTACAGGTTCTTTGGCGTCACGCCAAAGAAGTGGATGTCCCTCAACTGCAGCTGCTGTTGCCACGACAGTGAAGCAGACGGTGCTAGCCATGTTGGTGGTTGCTGCACATGGGGAGTGCAGTGCTCGAGAAGTTTCGAGGCAGACAGGAGTGTCTTACGGAAGTGTCTGGAGAGCGCTGCGAGTAACTTTGCAACGGTATCCCTACAAGTTGCAACATAACCAAGAACTGAAACCTCCTGACTTCGGCTCTCGCCGACATTTTGCGAATTTGGTCTTTAATAAGATGGAAGAGCAGCACGACATGCTTCACATTGTGCTTTGGACAGATGAAGCACATTTCACACTCTCTGGCGCTGTTAACACCCTCAATTGTAGAGTGTGGACCACAGAAAATCCACATGCATTTGTTGAGGGCCCCTTGCAACAGCCTAAAGTGACAGTCTGGTTTGGCTTCACTACTGATTTCATAATTGGTCCATTTTTTTTTCGAGGAAGTCACACACAGGTTTAAAAATAGTTTCTGTTACCGATAAGCGATATCTAGCACTATTACAGAACAGCATTATTCCTGAACTGCAAGCGTTACAGGCACTCCAAACAGTCACCTTTATGCAAAACCTCATATTGCTTTGCCTGTGCAATGCTGGCTACGCTCAACAATTGGGGAGGATCGCATTATCAGTCACTACTTTAATCACGCATGGCCTCCAAGATCTCCCGATCTCATACCCTGTGACTTTTGGCTGTGGGGCTTCTTGAAGTCAAAAGTGTACCAACCGGCATCACTAGCGGCACTGAAAGATGCCATCCACCAAAATGTGTCTGCCAAAAAGCAAAAAATGCTACTAAATGCTGTGAATGGTGTGGTGACTCGTCTCACAGCTTTACTTCTGAATGATGGACAGCACATTGAGCATATACTGTATTAGGTACTAATTAACTGTAATTAATCTGACTTCATTAATCATTTTTTCATTTGTAAATCATCTTTTGTTGCAATAAAACACTATAGCGCCATCTGTTGGTCGCCAAGAGAACTAGTTTTTTTTCACTGCCACACAAAACCCGGTTTATTTTCCATCCGTTTGGTGCAAACCGCATCTTTGTATCGTGATTCGTTTTTGAATTATTAATTTTTAAAGTTCGTCCTGACTTTTGGATCACCCTGTATATACCTATACATATATCACAAATTAGCTTAAAAATTTAAAGTTATAAGCTGACTTTTTCCTAAGGAAATTTTACTTTTAGAAAAAATAATCTCATTCAATGTGTTTAGATTTTGTGTAATTATATTAAATATTTTTCACAGAACTTAAATTTTTAATATGAGGATCTGAATATTATTACGCAAAAATTCTTTTTAATCCTTTAAATAAAAATATATTTTTATAAAATTATTTTTTTAAATAAAACAATTTCGATTTTGATTTTTATTACTTCATTAAAAATTGTCTAACATATATTTAATTGAAAACATGCTTATATAGATTTTAATCATTTAATAAAATGATTAAAAGGAAAATAGCTATTTTTATCAAAAAGAAATTATTAATAAATAAAGTTAAAACTACTAACTTATAAATAAAAAAATATCTTATGAAACAACAAAATAAGAACAATGATATAGTAGAATATGGTTAAGTGATTCGATATTTCAGCATGGGGTAACTTTAAATTTCGAATAGCTTAAGCAATTATTAGTCATGTCTGTAATCTCAAATAAGAATTTCACTACTATTTTAAAAAAATATTATTTTGTTTAATATATGTGTCATTACAATTAGTAAAATGATGATTATAAACTTTGAAATTTATGAGATATAGGACTAAAATTCTGACATAGAGAGATACATAATGATTATAACTTACAATTTTAAACTATTATATTTTAGTAGATGCGTAACAAAAATATAAAGCAGTATTTTCCTGCATATAATTCATATCCGCGTATTATCCGCAAGACCATTTTTCAAATAAAAAAAAAGGGTGTCGCATAATCCTCAGCAATTTTATCGGCAAATAATCAAAAATACATATTGCTAATAATGTGGATGTCATACAAAATAAGAAATAAACAGTATGAATAAAAATATAATAAGTATTACACAAAAAAAAAATTTTATGAAAAAGATCTTTTTGGATGTACCTCATAAGGTGATAAACCGAGATGAAAGAACCAGGTGTATCAAGAGTGATAATTTCGCGAAAATTCAAGTAAGCTTATAGATTTTTAGTTTTTAATAACTTTTAAAAGATATATTTTAGACACATTTTCTTAAAAATATTTTAAAAAATAAAATATTTTGTTTCCTAAATAAATGAATGAAAGAAATGGATTTTTTTAACTGCGCCTTGAATACATAAATCTGCTATTTAATTTCTCTCTTCCATATGAAGATTTACTAATTTAAATATTTTCTTAAGGAAACAGCTCATGTCAAGACAAATTGTGAAATCACGTTAGTAAATAGCAACTGTATTATCTCCGAGGAACCGAATTCGTTCTTGAACGTAATAGGAGAAATTAATTATAGCTGATGTAAATCAGCCATGCTGTGGCGCCACCTGTTATTTATTTAATGAAACATAAACGGCATTTCTTTCAAACTTTTTTGTAAATTTTTGTGATGGAGAATGTTTTTTTTATCAGATTATTCGCATAGGCGTATAATTTGCACGATGCAATTCTACAATATTTAAACACATAATCTGCGGATTATATTCAGGAAAGTACAGTAAAATATTTTGAAAATAGGAATGATTATTTTATTTTAGTAGTTATTTACTTTATTCCTATAATAATTAGTCAATTCTTTAACTTATCCTCAAAATATCCTTCAGGGCTTTTGAATCTTATCTGTAAAAAAAGAATAACAAAAAGAAACATTTTCATGAAACCATGTTTTTATCTAAAAATATATAATTTCTACGTCTAAAACACTTAATAATTTGAATTGAATTGCTTTGTTTTAAGGAAAAAAAATAAAAATCTTATTTTCAATTCAATTTACGTTATTAAAAATAAGTTCCATTTTTATGTGATAATCACCACTTTTTGCATATGAGGACTTATTCAATAGGACCAACATCTTAAAGTAAGTTTTGAACAATTGCAAATATCTCTGTTGTAGTTGGTTGTTGTAAATACATTCTGTTAAACTGAATGTCAAAGAACTAACCTTACAACATTTTCAGCTTATATTAGAAAATATTATTTACTATTTTTTTTATGTTTTAAAATAAGAGTTCTCAGAAAAGAAAGTCTTATAAATACACATAGAAAACGCAGGAACACAACACTAATCTTTCTTATTTCATCACCGTTTGGAAATAGCTCCTAAAATTTTCGCAAAGCAGAGTTCAGATACTGAAATCCTATGAGATATCATATATCTCAGAGATGGAAATAACATAATTTTACAACGATGGCAGCTGAACCTTCTAAAAAGGTTTCTGCAAAGAATTAATATACCCGGTCCTTATAATTGCTGAAATATCAGAGCTTTTCATAAGCTAAGATTCCTAACCACGTATCATCAGGGAAACAGGAAACTACATCTATGTACCCGTTTCCAAAAATGTTTGATATCAGATTAGGGACCATAAACTTTGAGGTCCCTAGTTCGATATCAAATATTATCCACTAAAAATCCTTCCACAAAATTACGACTTCATTCTAAGTTGAATGTTGAAAAATATTTTATTTCTCATAAAAAGAATACAAATTTCAGAGACATTCACAATAGTCAACACTTCTTAGACCATTTAATAATAAAATATAAATTTAATACACAATTGCTTTCTGAAATTTTTAGTAAATAAAATTCAAATTTTAAATCTAGTATTACATACATATAAAAATTTCAGTTTTTATGGAAAATACTTGTTTTTTTTTCCTTACATAGTTTAGATTTTCAGTATTTTTTGGGATTTAAATGATCCAGTGAAGCACAAAAGAAATCACCTCAAAACGAAACCAATATCTAAGGTATTTCCGTTGAAAGTTACGACATGTGCTGTATTTTGACACACAGCTTCGTTTTTAGATGCAATTTCTGTACCATGAACACTGCCTCCTCACAAAAAGAAGTAAAGGCATCATAAAAACTGAGAACACTCGAGTTTTACCTCCATAAAGTTCAAGATCATCAATTTTCCTCCATCCCATTACGCTATTCCTTTCTAGTGCCTTCTCAAGAGACTTCATTATCCAAAGTTCGATATTCGTATCAGGCACAACAGGAGCTCTATCGCACAAGGGCGGAAGGATATCTCCTTCCCCCTTAACGGTTGGAAACACGCTGTTAGAAGGAAGAATACGTCAGCTTTGACTCGAATTTTATAGGATTTCAATTCTTGAGCCTTGTTATGGACTCTAGATTGCAATTACGAGGAGGTTGCGTTTTAATCACTGTTTAAAGTTTAACGCATTAGAAATCTTTTTCTATGTGGTTGTCGTCGAAACGAAACTTGTTTATATTTGCAGTGATTTAAATCTCGAGTAACTATGGTAACACGTGCAATCGGAGAAATAAACTTACTTCTCCCTGTTTAACGCAGTATTAATGTAACTAGCTACACTCTGTTTGGTAAATATTTGAAAAAATCATTGAATTTTCAGTTTTTTTTTCCTGATAAGTGGTAAAATCATTTGCATAATAGTAATTTCATATTAATTTCTCAATAAAAAGATATATTGAAAACTAATGATATTTCTCTATACTGTTGGGATTATGTCAATTAATTTTGAAATATTAGTTCTTCTTATAATACGAGACAAAATATCAATTTAACAGTTTATTTAATATTAGTAAACCTATATAGATTATTAAAATATTGTATGAATTAATTTACATAAAAACTCATAGTAATAGATTTAATAATTTATCTTAAAATATTTAAATTATAAATTAATAAAACAAAAGCTTAATGTACTTAATATGTCAATATTTAACTTCTTCCAAAAATATGTAAATTTGCAGCTAGGTAATATTAATATTACTAAATTTATATTTTGAAAAAAAATTCAGTCTGAAATTAGATTTAATTAGCAAGATAATGAAGGAATATAATTATTGTTGTTGTAGTACAAGTTAAAATTACCTTCACAAAGAATAATTCTGAGAGTTTTCAAATTTAATTTTAAGAAAAACATAAGTAACTTTTACTTATTCGTAAGTTGCATAAAGTAATTCAAGATTTATTTTAAGGCGTAGTTATACCATGCTAATGTAGCGTAGTAGGCGTAATTATATTAATAATGTAGCTATAATTAATACAATATGGATTTTTATAGTTGAAATTTCTAATTTATAATAGCAGTTTTTATGTCAAATATCGAATTTCACTACATTTCATCTAACTATATCCTTATATATATAAACTGATTAAATTAACACATTTGCCAAACTAATTATTTCATAAGAATTATGCAATCTTTATCTGTGATCAACAGGCTTAAGATACTGACTTAAATAATATCATATATATGTTGAAGTCTCAAGTATACTGAATTTTAGCATTTTGAGAAATTCATATTTAAGTGGAATACAGCATCCAACAGTCAATCATTCTCCTTTCGAGCTAGAATGCTATGATAAGAGCTAAAAATATCTCGTTGTATAGTTTATAATCAAATGTATTTTTCACTGAAAATTCTAAGATAAAGTTAATATTATTAACAGAAGTTTTATTTTTTAAAATAGCGAAAAAACTTCAGAATGAATACATTCCATTTTTTCACACAAATGCTCTTACTTAACATTGCACATTGTTAATATTCCAATAAAAGGTCAATTCATAAAAAAAAATATGAAGACAAAATAGAAACTCATCTTTGAATATAATTGATGGTTAATACGTTAAACAAATGTCTTCAGAAATACATTCAAAAGACTTAAGATGAAAGTAGTAGTCAAAATGAATTTACTGATTTGTAATGTTTTAAATGTACTTAGATAATGTCCATTGCAACTAGCTGAACAAAAAAAAAATTGGCTGACTTAAACAAAATGTGTAAATGCTTCTCGAATATACAGAAAATGTAATATAATAACATTTAGGAAAATACAAAAGAAATTTTGTACATAAATAAAGAAACATTTTCAAAAGAATTTAATCTCAGTAATGTATATATTTTTAGTAAAATTAAAAAATAAAAATATGTTAATAAACAATTTAAGTCTTTCAAATTAATTTTTTAAAAAATTTGATTATTTAAAAAAATGAATTTAGCTATTTAAAACTAATTTTTCAAGCAAATGTATTTTATATAATTCTTAACAATCATATAGTTTCGTTAGAAAGAAACTTGATTTCAACATTAAAAATGTTAGGAAAAGTACAAAACTAACTCTAATAATAAACAAATAAGAATGAAAATTTCAAAATGTTGAGTCACTACATTATTAAGAAGCAAAAGAATAAATATCGAACCAAAGTTTTTGACTTTTTTTTCCAACTTTTCAACCTTATAAATAATGTTACTAAGCTTGTTAAAGCGAAATCCCAATATAATGGTTTTGATGGATAAGATGAATATATTGTTTCACTATAAAAAATATAATTCTCCTTAGGAAACATAGTTTAACTCTTGTCGTAACTGAATTATTTATAAGTTCTCATCATATTATAATTGTCTTGCCGTGTAAAATGACATTATTTTTTGTTGTTGCATCTCACTTTAAATTATGATGAAGTACAGAAAATTTTCTCAAGCTAAGCTAAGAAGAGAATAGGATATGTGAAAAATGAAAAATTTTGTCTTAGTATAAACTACATTACAACATCGTCTTTACTTACGACAAGCTTAATTGTGATAATATAGGCTTTCCATTTCACTTTAAGTTTACTTATTAATTTTTGATTATTTTCATAAAGAAAATTATTTATTTAGCGAAGCAGGTTTCTGAAATTCAAGATGGTAGCGAAAAATTTCTATTTCTTTTCAATATTGTCTTATCTTAATGCAATATTAATTGCATTGAACAAACTATCTTGATAACGATTTTATTAAAAAAAATATTAAAATCTTACGTTAATTAATCCCATATAAGTCAAATAATTATTACTAAAATTCTATAATGACAAAATATTCAAAAGTAAAAGTATTTGGTGTCAAAAATAAATTGAAAAGAAGCGAAACATATATGCATGTATAACAGTAATTAGTATAATATATATACCTCATGTACCTTTTTAATAATTCATTTTTTAAGAATGAAATTTAAGCATGTAGTACAGAAAAAATACGAATACATCATTGTTCATATAAAAAGTACAAAATATAAATGTATGGCCTTCTAAGAATAAAAATTAAAAAAAAATAGCTCTAAATTTTTATTTGAAAGTAAATTTAACACAAAATATTAATAAGCATTGACTTTATGAAAATTAATTTCAGCTCCTGCAGCTCCTCCAACAGACATCAGAGCTGAAGCCTTGAGTTCAACTTCTATCAAAGTATCATGGATGGTAACACCTATTTGAATTATTTTTGTATTTTTTAGGGTCCATTTACTTTATCATGATGCTAAAATTTATCATAATGAAAGTCAAACTTATATTATTTTTCTTGTATATTGTATAATTATTTGAATTTATTTGCATTGCTATAACACATTTCTTACTCTCTCCCCCAACACACACACACACACACACACACACACACACACACACACACACACA
>JAPDSC010133504.1:297-11923 GCA_026290005.1 Latrodectus geometricus
CTATATATATATTCACTATATAAATTACTGATTGTAATTTTAGATTTTGAAATTTATTATATTATTCTAGCGAGCCACGCCTTCTAATTTTCACAAGACATCTGCCCAACCTGTCTAATGGTTAGCGTAACATACTACGGACGGCTCGGATATGGATGTACTTTCCCTTCCTATGTATTTCTTGTCCTTTCCTCAGATGATGGATAAATGTGACCCGCCCTATAAACGTGTTTGTGGTGGTGTGACGTGAGTAATTCTGATCGCCTCGTGATTTGGTTCACAGGTGCCCACCGGGTAGTAGTTTCCGGCCTTGTTGTGGCAAAAAAAGGGTTAATCACCCAATACCCGCCATCAGAAAAAAAAAATTTTTTTTTTCACAAGACTTACTTTTTCAGTGAGGAAACGTGCTCCTTTCTTTAGGGAAGGAATTGCATCTTAGAAAATTAATATTATTTTCTAATATTTACCTTTTACTGGGCTACATTAAATTTCTGCATTGCAAACAGCTTTGAGAAGTTTTTTCAGTCGGTTAATGTTTCACCAGTTAAATGTTTCTTCTTCTTAACATTATTAAGACTTTATCTTACGATTTTCAAATGTATTTCTTTATTAAACTAATTTTGAAATGTATTATTATTAAAATAATAAGCTTTTATTTTTAATTTATTCTGAATTATTTTGAATGTCTAATAAAAATATTAATAATTTGATTCAATAGTATATTTTTCTTTTTCATTCAATGAATTTATAACATTCAAATATATTTCCGATTTTTAACATTTATGGGTATTTCAAAATCTTTATATTAACACTTCATGAGAAAAATTCTTTTGTCGAACGATAAAAAGCAAATGTATTAAATATTTCTTATATGCAATCTTTGGAGTGATTTCTTTAGAGTTCAAATAATTACTTTCATTACATAAATTGAAATAATTAGTTGAAAATAATTAACAAGAAAAATTTTATGCGTACATTTAAGATATATTTAATAGACTTGATTTTTAACTCTCAACAAAAGATTTTTTCCAAAAAAATTGTTTATATAAAACCAACAAAATTACTCACAAGTTGAATACAAATTATTTCTCTGAAAACGCTTAAACTTTAAATATCTTGATTTCAAATATTTACTTTTAAGTAATAAGGAAATTGATTTTTTGGTTCAAAGCAATGTATGCATGTTAATAAATATTCATATGCATAATAAATATACACACAGAAAGTAAAAGATACCCTATAATCAAAAGTTAAAATATTGGGTTGTCCGGAAAGTTCGTGCCGATATTTTAAAACAATTAAAACGCAGCTCATTTAAATATTGATATACATTTATAAAATTATATAAGCATCATTCTGCTCCACAACCTTTCTCCATCTTTCATGTAGCTTGAGAATTTCGTCTTCCCAGAACCTTGCAGATTTCTCAGCAAAAAACTTGTCCAGATGACTTTTGATCTCAACCAAAGAGTCGAAATTTTACCCATCAAGATAAATCCTTCCTCCATCATCCTCGCTTATTTGCCACTTGTGTGGCCTTTTTGCCCTTTCGGAAAAAGAAAAGCATTTAATGCCAATAATGCACTTTATTGGCCACCCTATTCCAAAACTTACAAAACTGATAAAAATGAACCAATCGTAACCAAACTTTTTTCCAAATATGGCTGAAGCTATCTCTTTTAGAATATGTACATATTTTCCATCATTTTTAGCCAAGTAATACTATTGCTAAAGAAAAAAAAATTGTAAATTATACTAGCTACATTCGGGAAGGAATGATATTCTAACCATGTAAATGGTGACAAGAAAAGGTAAACTGTGTTTTCGAAGAATTTGGAGACAATTAATTTTCGATTTCAACCTTTGTATGATATTTCATTCCCAGAAAGGCAATCCCTTGAAATTGAATGACTATTGTGTGAAGATATTCCCCACTTTCGAAGGAGGTCAGTCTGCAGCTGGAAATAATTAGTCTGACCAACCAACGCCCTCTTCAGAGAGTGTAGGTTGCGAGAGCATAGGGGCTCTGGACGCAAGGACAAAGGGGCACATTTCTGCCCGAATTTTCTATGAGTATGCTTAAACGAAGGAGCTACAACAAATCTTTAAGCCCTGGGGCGATGCACAAGAATTCAACAGACAATTTTTTCTGAAGTCTCAATAATATTTCACTTACGCTTTTTTATATTTCTGATGCTATCAACACATTTAACTGATTTTTATAAAAATGAAATAGACATAAAAATGTATATATTTTTTTCCCCTTCTCATCCTTATCGGATTTTCTTCAAGGAAATAACCTAAGTTTAATTAATTTAAAAAGCAGGTAAAAATTTAAAGTGGAAATTATTAGTAATTTTTTCTTTGAAAGGATGGTTTTAAAAATTTTATCTCCCTATATCCTCGATTTAGTTTCACTGTCGAAGATTTCGAAGATAATAATATATTTAAATACCTATTTTTTTTCTAGGATTGTATTGATGTTGTCTATATGGTAGATTAAGAAGTAAATAATCTAGAGATTATGCAAAAGAGTATAACTTGATACATTTATTTAGCAAAGTTCACGATATTATAATGCAATTTTCATATTTTTCTGTTGTCTAATCGAATGTGTAGTGAGAAGTTGACATAACTAACGTATATATAATAATTGTAATTATATGAAGTAAATTACTGAGAAATGCGAAATGAAATACTTTAATATATTCATTCATTTTATACAAAAATAAATTTTTTGTAGATTTTAAACTTTCTTATTGATTATTAAAGAGACAAACTATAAGGACCTTCAAAGAAATTTCTTTTATATGTGTTTTAATTATATTTTGACAAGTTTTCATTATTAATTGTTTCAGTCTTTTGAAATTTTCTTTTTAGGTGGCTGATTTTTTTTTTTTTTTTTATAAATTTATTTTAACCAAAATGAGATTAAAATTCATTTCTGTATTTATAAAAGAAAATGTAAACGCTTATAAGATTTTGCGTGTTTAACAAAATGATTACCTATAAGGAAAATAATATGGTCTAATAAAGACATCAAAAAATTTCTTCAAAAAATTTTCACTTTAAATTTTTAAACAATAAATTTTAATATCCAGCGAGCTCCTAATGATGTAATTGTAAGCTGATGCAATATTAATTATGTGTCATACTTTTTATAATGAGTAAAAAAGATTATTTTTCTTTATATTACAATTATTCATAGATATGTAACTTGACATAGACAATCGAAAAAAAATTATAGATATGTAACTTGATATAGACAATCGGTAAAAAATAAATAAATAAATGAATAAATTTAAAAAAAAAAATAAATAAAAGAACACATTGGATTTATATAGTTTATGTGCTTTGGCAGCATTCCCTAAGTTAAATCAGTTGTTCTTTATAAGAATACATTTTTGGAATCTTGTTGAATTAGTGATCCTTATAGATCAAGAGATTATAACATCAATACAAATTATTTGGTAAATAAATTAAAACTAAAAGGAAAATCACTCAAATGCATAAAAAGGGAACTGACCAGAATAATATTTCCGAACTGTTATCTGAAAAAATATATAGGATATTTTGGTCATTTACACAAGTACAAGATTTGTAACAGAAAACAATGATATCGCTCCAGAAATCTTGAACAAAGAGTATAAAACTTTTAAAAAATGCGATAATCGAAAACATGATTAGAAGAACACAATTTTAAATACGATTTTAACTATGCTAAATTATTAATATTGAATTGTATATATAGGAATATTTTCTTTCGCTCGTGGCACAAGCTCCTTAATATAACACAATAGTTATCAAATTCAAAATGTATTTTAAAAATAAAATTGATGTACCGATCCAAATAAAATTGAGTTTTTCTGAAAATTTGTTTTAATTACTATTTAGTGCCCTTCTCTAAGTGGTACCGGGGGCATCATAGACCCCTTGGTTCTCCTTCTCTGAGCCACCCCCTAAACAGTAATACATCAGTATCTAACCAACATCCTCTAGGAGTGTTGATCTAACACCTGACCATGACATATGCCTCGTACCCCATAGCGCTCGTTCAAGAAAACAGATGTGGCATTGTAATTCTTGCCCCCCACCCCGATGGACTGTCGGATTCAGAGCTTAGTTTAGTTTACTATTTAGTGCCCTTTTCCAAGCGGTACCGGGGGCATCATAGCGTCCTCAGCTATTCCACTCCCTAAACTGTTATACATCATTATCTGTCACCTGACCATGACATATGCCTGGCCCCAATAGCCCTGGGTCAAGAAAACAGACGTGTTCTGTTCTGAAATCAGTAGGTCTAACCCCCACCCCCCAATGAGCTGTAGTGATTCTAAGTTTAGTTTAATCACTATAATATTTAAGAAATTTAATATATTTAAGTAAGAATTATAGGATAAATTGTTAACCATATTTTTTTTAATCATATTTATAATATTTCAAATATAAAATTTTATAAATAATGTATTAAGTATTATATAAGACTTAAAATCTTATTTAAAATAAGATAATTTTGTAAGATCATTCATAAAGGGTAAAAAAATATTGAAAAATCAAATTTAGAATTCTAAGATTAAATGTCTTTTGAATTTTTTTTTTTTTCTTTTTGGGTGTAAATTTTTTTTTTTTTTTCACATTTAGCTTGGTGTATAATAAACACTCTTTATAATAAAGATATTTAGCTTAAGACTTACTTAAAAGACACTTAGCTTAAGACTGTAAAATTCACCTTCTCGTCAATCTCAGAAAAATAATCAATTTTTGAATATCAATACAAATTAAGTATTGCTTAATTGTAACACTCAGATTAATTATACAATATTCTTAATGAAAAGAATGTTCAATGTATTGAACATTCTTTTCATTATACTTACAAGGCACCAAATTTTCGCCAAAACTTACTGCGAAATTTAAGATTGAAAAACATCTGGAATAATTAGGGTTGTAATATTCGTACCCTTTAACCACGATAATTATACAGTAAGCAACGTACTTTTCGATGACCTACCCTTTAATTGGAGAGGAGAGTGTATAAGGTTGGGGGAAAGAATCTATTATTTTAAGGTTAACTTTATGTAACTTTTTTCGGATTCACTTAGCATAAAATATTTAAAACTATTTTAAGGTCAATCATCAGATTCTGTCAATGCTACGACTGCTAACAAGCAGTCAGCTTCAATCATTTTTGACCATTTCGAAGACAATGTACCCTTCCGAGGTGGTGTATCTTTAACATTAAAAGTATCTGAACTGAATAGACGATACGATGCACGTTTTTACGAACTCGTACTGACCGATTAAACCGTTGTTAAAATAGAAAGTTAGTTAATTAGAAAAATAATGTATTAGTTTATTATGATCTGAATTTTTTACCGAACTACTTTTTCTTCATAAGTAAAATTATAGAAATTATAAAAAATGAGAGCTAGTAGAAGAAACAGAAAAAAAAAATAAGATTCTTGTAAAAAGGAAAAAAAATATTCAAAATTTTATTTAATTGATTCCATTTACAAGACACAATTTTCTAAAACTGAAAGTGTGTCTGAGTTTAAATTTTTGGAACCAACCGTCTGATGCTGTAAGATCCTTTTCTCCCTTTCCATTTTCCTCACTTCATGATTTAAAAATGAATCAAGTTCTGAAGCATTAGATATAAAAAGAAAAAAAATATCAAATCAAAAAAATAAAAAAAAATGTTTTTAAAAAATGTAGTTATCTCCTGAATGATGGCAAGTAAATGGAAGTTAAATTTATTGTATCTATGCCAGGGTAGGGACGGCGCAGCATGTTCTTTCTTGGACCTTGCGCCATAAAACCCAAACAAACAAACAAGCCAGGGTAGGGACTACATTTGTCAGAATAATAATGAACTCTAGTTCGTAAAAATGAGAGTGTTCATAAACTAAAGGTTCATAATAAAGAGTGTCTATTATACAATAAAAATCTGTCACTTAAGATGTGGTTGAAGAGAAATTTAAGCAATCAATAAACAACTTAAGTAAGGAACTAAATAATAAAAAAGTACTTACATCGAGCATGGGTTGTTGCTGCTTCTTAGGCACCTCTGACAGGAACTTGACCATGGTCATCAGGTCAGCATCGATCAATCTGCGCTTGAACACCCCGCTCCAGCTCTCACTCGCCATTAAATCAGCTCGGGAAAAGAAAATGTCAACTCTATTTTCTTGGAGCATTCGGCTGGCTTTTCCACAAAAGCCTCTTTCCAGCCAGTCTTCTAGTTGGAAGAATATTTCCCACCAGCCGCTGCCTTTATCGACTGCGGTCACCTCCATCATTGGCAACCTGAAACGCCTACAATACAGGGCACTCAACAGCCCCACCAGGTCACTTCCAGACCCACTTCCGAGGCACAGGACCTTGATCGGGTCTTTTGACCTAAGCATCCTACGAACGGTTGCGGGTGAATTGGTGTGGAATATCTCGTGCATAACATTATAAGCTAGAACTGAATGACTGGTTGCATGCTTAAGCATATAGCCTAAGCAATTGGGTACTCTGTCATAGTCGAGTTTACTTGCGGTTGGGATACCATCAAGAACACTCCAGTCACAGGCCAGAAAATCTGCAAGTCGAACCACGCGGTCAGGTTGAATGCGGAGGTTCTGGTTGATATGATCTACTAATTTATTATAAAAGTTGAGGATGATAGAATATTCTTTTTCATCAACAAAGTCGTCGCGTCTGTAGAATAGGTCATAGGGAAAAGGAATTACTATTTTACGGTCCGGAATACCGAAGTACGGATGATATCTCCAAGAATTCATCTCAATAACTTTCTATCCGATAACTAAAAAGGATAAAAAAAAATCATTTAATTGATAAGAATTTACTGTACGGTCCCCCTTGGAGACTTTTTCAAAATCTCGCCAATTTGCCCATGCAAAATATTTAAAAAAAAAAAAAAAAAAAAAAAAAAAAAAGAAAAAAGAATTTTGAAAAATATTGCAGACAATCGAGTCGGTTTGAGAAATTGAGAAAATGTTATTTATCGCCAAATATTGAAACATTGTGCGCCAAGGGTAAGCGTACAGTAAATCTGATCCACATAAATTTTTTTCAATTACAGATAAATCAACATATGCCAATAAAAATTTTATGGTGGTAACACGCGCGGCCAGAATTTACTTAAATAAACTAACGTGTCTGCAGCTAAGTTGATTAAGGATTTCCATTCCACGCATGCGCAATATATTATTAACAGTACCGTTACAAAACTAATGATTCATGCGCTGATGATATTAACAATATATTAACCACTGTTTGTGATGATCCATTTCTCCAAACAAAATTCCATGTTTTGCGCTATATGAAACTAAATAAAAAGATATGTCAGCTATTAGAGATCATCCTAAGTCAGTGGAAATTTTTTCATTAGTTTTCACTCTGCTGGTCTCCAGTAGAAGCAACATGTCACACGGAAGAGAAATACATTTTGTGAACAAATAAACAAATCGCTTAAATAATTTCAAATAAGTACTTGCTTTTTACAGAATAGTTATAGTCTGAAATCTAAAATTAAGTTTTTATTTAAATTGTGGCAATTTCAAAAAGAATTCGAGGAACTAATAAACATTACAGTGGGTGATCGGTTAACAAACATAATCTGTTAAAAGACTAGGTTCTCTATCCGAATTGTTTGTTAACCGATCATCTATTTAACAATAGATTTTTTTCTGAAATCGAATAACTCGTTTTGGAGATCCTAATAATAAGATTAAAAAAGGTATAGTTTCTTATGAAGTTTATTAAAAAAAATAATACAAACATATTATCTCTCTCTTTTTTTTTTTTGCATATTAATCGGGACTTTTCATTTTTTGTTTCGAAAATAACAGGTGATAATTATTACAGTGACCGTATTTACATACACCCAGGGCCGGATAAAAGGTGATTCAGCCCAATAGGGTACCAAAGTACCATCCAAATGAACAAAAAGAAAATTTCGAAATTTAAAGCAAATTGCTTTTGACGATAATGTATAAATTATGAATAATTCAAAATTTAAATTTAATAATTAAAATAAATATATTTTAATTATTTGAATAATTAAAAATATATTTATTTTAAGTTCGCCTTGCTGGATGAGATTTATTAACCCATTAACCGGCTATATCCCGAGTTAACTCGGGCAAAAAATTCTGTGCACTTATTGGCTATCCCGAGCCCCTTGGCAGGGGCAACTGTCTTCACTGCAATGCTTCAAGTTCAAGTCCCAGAAATGACGGACTGCCGTGAAATCGTGGCTTGGCTTGGGAACTCACTAACTAAACGGTTGATTTAACTAATGCGAACGTAAATCGAAATATATATATATATATATATATATATATATATATATTATAATTTTTGCGTATAGCACATAATTGCAAACACTTGATAATTGATAGTTTCAAAGCATGTAAATATATGACTTCGCCGACAAGTTTAAAATATAAAGATTCAATATTATTTTGTTTGTTCAAAAATATGAAATTTTAAAAGTTAAAGATTTTTCTTAAAATTAGAATGGTTAAAATAAGTAATAATTGTTTGTTATTTTTTTTAATTTAAAATTACTTTATAGAATTTCAAACAATTCTTGAAATGATTTTTTAACGTAAATTCCATTATTTTTTATATTTATATTTTATTAATAATATTATATATTTTGTTTTAAGAATATTTAATCCTCGTGATCTCTCAAGTTTGAATTAACTTCACATTATATCTAATATTTTAATTTAAAAATTTAATAACTTATTACTAGAATCATCATTTTAGATGCTTCTATATTTTTATAAATATTCGACAAAAAATGGAAAATATGTTTTTATGTAAATAAAATAATAAAACTTAAATCTTTGTTAAACATTAAAAAATAACAGTTTAAAATTAAGAAAATTTTCTCACGCTTGATATTAAAATGAATGGTAAAATTTTAAGTAAAAGCTTAGCATTCATATGTAATATAGTTAAATTATAGTTAAATTTTTCTTCATAATGAAATTATTTTCATAGAAAAATTATATTTATGGCAGTATTTGATAAGATTCATATACATGAAAAAAATTTAAATAATGCTTAAATATTAGCATGATGCATACATTTCGAATATTTTAAATGAAAATATTTACAAATTTATGATATAATTGTACTATGAAAGTTTATTATTTATTTTATTAAATAATTATTTATCATTTAAAAATATGAAAATAAATGAAGAAATATAAAAAGTCAAAACATAAATTAAAATATGATGAAATTAATTTTAATTCTATATCATAACATCTTGCTAATAATATTTGTTTGGAATCAAATATTCAGATTTAAAAAATACAGTTTTTAAACAATATTAATTTTCTAAAATTCATAGAATTTTCACCTTAGAGTAACAGTTTTCTTCTGTGAAGATAATTTGTAAATTATCAAAATATAAAATTATTTAAAAGCCATGTTTTAGAATATAAATATGATTTTTCAAATTAAGATAATATACAAAATTCTTTTTTATTGACCCCAAATATATTTAATTTTTTTTTTTAACTTGACGTTTAATTTTTTATGTACAGAATTTTTTAAAGTATATAAAATTTTAAAAATAAATCATGTGCGTTATATTTTTGGATACTGATATGTTGGCAACAACTAACCACATAAATTTTTAGCTTTTTTT
Organism: Latrodectus geometricus; assembly: GCA_026290005.1. NCBI lineage: Eukaryota > Metazoa > Arthropoda > Arachnida > Araneae > Theridiidae > Latrodectus > Latrodectus geometricus. Next base: position 9,971 of record JAPDSC010133504.1, read on the forward strand.
TAAAAAAATCTAGCTATTCTTTATTTATATCTTACCACTGAGCTGAACGAGAATTTATTGTCAATTCCATATTTTCAATATATAACTTGGTGTGTGTGTGTGTGTTCATTAATATTTAAAACGATAAATTCCAAATTTTTGTCAGAAAAAAAAATGGCGACAGACATTATAATACGATTTCACCATAAATTAATGATTGAATTTAATAATCACAAACATTATTCTGTATAAGAAAAACAGCAGAAAACATAATCATTAATAAAAATTAAAAAGTATTGAAAAGTTTCTTAGAAATTCGGGAAAATATGAAATTTCCTTTATCATGTAAAATAAATAATTTTATTCACTAGTTTTACAGTTTAAATACTACGTTTTGATTCTTATATACTTCAATATTTAACAGCATTACTAAATGTTATACTTTATTTGAAACAGAATATTATAAATATGAGTTATGTTATGATTTTTTTATTATTTTCCTGTGTTTTTGAAATAAAATTTCAATGAATTAATCCCGATAATAAGCTAAATAATTCGAGCTCGAATAAGATGTGTTTAACATAAGAAATAAATTTTATTGTTGTTGTAAAATAGCATATTAAGACTTATTTTTAATAGGTTAACATTAATGCGGTCGGAATTACATAAAGTGCTCATTTCTGGTTAATGAATTTTACAAAAATATATATTTTATGAATATTTACTGCTTTAATCAAAACTATTTATAAAACATTTGATTAATCTAATCAAAAGCAGCTAATTATTTTTATTTTATATTACTTGAAGAAAATCATTATTTTACTGTGCTTTTTATATTAAAAAAATCATTCTCTAAATTTACCACTTCTAATCATTTGCCTTTCAAAGCAGTTATAGTTCAACGAATGGAAAATATATATGCAATACTAATTTGAATATGTGAAAAAAATGTGATATTGACATGTTTTTTATTAAATATTCAATTATATTATTAGAATATTACTGTAAGCAACGGCATTAAGTTTTCCCGTTTATATATATATATATATATATATTTGCTTTTATTCTCTTTTGAAAAACAAATTTTTATACAAGAGATAAATTCATTTTAATGTTTGAGCAAAACACAAATCAAATTCTAAAAGATATATAATACAGCATGTATTTTCTATGTAAAGATATTTTTTATATAATTAGAAACAGAAATCAGTCGGTACGATGAATTTAATATGAAAAATTTACCGTCAAAATTTTTCACCAAATTTTAAACTGAAGTCAATAGATTACTAAATATTCTGAAGTCGATTATTAGATAATTAAATTGGATTATTTTTTTAATTATTAAAATTATAAAATTTTGTCGAAATTCTTCAGTTTAAATGCATTAAACTAACAGAATCATTTCTTTCACATTGATTTTTAAAATTATTTGATTATTTTAGAAATATAGTGTCGAATTTTGAAATTATCTGAAATAATTAAAACCAATTAATAATTAAACAGCAAATTAACTAGTTATTGCTGTAATTTGAAATCATTACAATTTGAACTATCTGGGAAACTAAAAAAAAAATTATAAATATTTTCTGATTTATATTGAAAAAAAATGATGCATTTAACTACTTTGGAACATAATTAAAGTAAATATCATCTGAGCTAATCTAGTATTTAAAATCTAGTAATTTAACATTTTAAAATTATAAAGTATAACATTCATTGTGATAGCTTTCATAGATTTTTATATATAAGATTTTAAATACAAAAACTGCTTGGAAATAAATTAAATTTCTAGATAATAATTTTCGAAATAATGAAATGAAATTTATAGTTAGAGTAATAAAAAAATTATAATAGAGCATTTTCGAGCATTAAAGTAAATTACTAGTACATTTTGGTTACTTCAGCTGACAGCGATTGATGGACTTCTTGGTTATAAGTCATTAAAATGTGATTATTGTGAGTTGGTCTATATAC
>JAPDSC010133507.1:0-21997 GCA_026290005.1 Latrodectus geometricus
TTTTGCAGGAAGACAAGCCTGCATAATGATCCAGTAATTCACATCAACAATACTCCAATACCTGTAGTCAATGAGGTAAAATTCCTCGGAGTGATTTTCGACAGAAAATTAACCTTTCTTCCGCATGTTTTACATTTGCGGAAGAGGTGTGAGCGATCGCTTAATATCCTCAAGGTGTTATCAAATACATCTTGGGGTGCAGATCGCTCGTCACTCCTTCGGGTTTATCAATCTTTGATTTTATCCCGAATTGACTACGGTTGTGTTGTGTATGGATCTGCAAGGTCTTCCGTCTTACGCAGATTGGACACCGTTCATCACTCTGCCTTGAGGATATGTTCCGGCGCATTTCGCACATCCCCCGTCCAGAGTCTATATGTAATATGTCATCAATTACCATTAGACCTGCGACGAATGCAGCTGTCTCTCAATTACTACGCCAAAGTTATGTCGACCCCTCATCATCCATTACGGTCCATGGTTCCAAATGCCTCTATTAAAAGACTTTACGATGCTCGTCCAACGAGCATCCCACCTTTTCTCACACGAATCAAGTCGTATTTGTCTTTGACTGACCTACGTGATTTGCGGATTATATCACCAAATTACTTTGCTCATCCGCCTTGGTATAACCCGACACTTGCTTTTATTTATTCCTTTACTCAATATGCAAAATCTGACACAACTCCTATTGTCTTTCAACAGCTATTTCATTCTCATCGCTGTCAGTATCAATCATACAAACCTGTATTCACAGATGGATCTAAATCAGCAGGACATGTGGGCTGTGGAGTTATCATGAATAATACATCTTTTAGCTACAGCCTGCATTCGTCCTGCTCCATCTTCACTGCTGAAGCAACAGCCATATACTATGCTCTTCAGCAGGTGAATACAGATGACTATCATAAATTTTGTATATATACTGACAGCTTAAGCGTTTTGGAAGCTTTGAGAGGCAATAGTTTTAATAATCATCCTGTTGTGTCTAAGATTTTCAGAGTATTGGAATCCCTTGCTGGCAAGGGTTATCAAATTTTATTTTGTTGGGTACCAAGTCACGTAGGTCTTGATGGAAATGAGAGAGCGGATGCAGCTGCAAAAGCTGCATCAGGTCAACCCTTACCATCAGTTCCGCTCTCTGATGTGAGAAAGGGTGTCAAAGCATTTATTTTTTCCCTTTGGCAGGAATCATGGAATATGCAGGTTGTCAACAAGTTACATACTATCATCTCATCAGTCACCTCATTACCTGTTTTACCGCTACGAAGTGCAGACGTAAGATTGACTCGCCTTCGTATCGGACACACACGTTTCACACACAGACATTTGTTTTTAAGTGAATTAAATCCATGGTGTGAAACGTGTGATGAACCATACACTATTTATCATATTTTAATTTCATGCCAATATTTTAACCACAAACGTTTACAGTTTTTTAAATCTGATATTTTAACCTTGTCTGATTTGTTGGGGGAACCACCCCACAGAAATCTTTTTGCCTATTTAAAGGCAATTGGATTTCTTTATTTTATTTAAATTTTAGGAGTTTTAGTCTACCTTTACAATTTTACTCATTTAGATTTTAATATATTTATATACAATTATTTTTGTTCTTTAAATTTTTAACGTTGTGTATGGGTTTTGCCAATAAAAGTTCTTCTTAAAACTTAATTTTTTGGCGCAGCTTGTCCTTTTTGGACCTTGCGCCACAAAACCCAACCAACCAACCTTTTTTATATACAATTATTGACGTGTTTAGTCAAGTTAAAATTGATTTCATATAAACAAATTTAAACAGAAAAATTATCTCCATAAATAAATGTAAGAATTATTAAGTCGTGTTTGGTTGTTAATTTAAAGTAAGCATTCAAGATAGAAGCTACAGAAGTTTGGCGACAATAGTTTTAAATTTGCGACTATATGCTATAAATTTTTAAGAGAAGTAGGTGATTATACAGGGAGAAGTGAAAAAGCTTCATTTTATGTAATACAGCCATTTGCTTTTCAATTTTTATAACAAAAACTCTATATTTTCAGGATAACATTGGTATGTGAATTACGACATAAGCGAAGCCCTGCAATCGATTAACTATGGGGTGTTGCTAATAGATTTAGTTGATAAATTGTAAATAAAATGCACTTTTTTGTTCTTTAAATTATAAGCATTTTTAAACAATTTACGGAGCAAATATTTACGACCGTAATTACCATTTTTTCTCCCCCTGTTAAGATAATTTTACGGGGGAGGTATAATGGAATTGTACTTGAATGTAACTGAACGAAGTAAACAAACGTAACTTCGAATGAAGCTTATGGATAAATGTATCTAAGCCATTTTTTTATAAATCTATCTTTTCAATACTGTTACCCGGAAACAGCATTTTGATTGCATAACCATTTTTAAGAAGAAATATAATATTTTTGATTATATCGAACACAAAAAAAACAAGTATGAACTCTGAATGCTGGAAACCTTGTGTGTTCAGCGTAGCGATGTACATTAGTGAGAGTCACGTGACTTAACGACTTAACGAGGTGCGTTAATGGAAAATCAGAACAGCGTAAAAAAATATCTGTGTCTGAAACTGATTAAAATCGAAATTACATTAATTCAACATAAGCAGAAGCAACAACACTAGATTAAGCGAGCTTAGAAGTAACTACTGAGAAATTGAATATGTAAATCTTAGAAGGAAAGATATATAAAGAAATGTCGAAATAATATGGAAGATGCAATATAATTTTGAAATATATATTACTTTTTGAGATTGTTACTATCTGCGAAGTTTGCTTATCTGTTCGGGAAGGCTTCAAAATCGTAAGTAGAAAAAAATCATGATTTAAAATTATATAAATGTTTAAAAATAATATATTGATATTCACAAAAAATTAATTGCATGAATTCTTAGATAATTTTTTTCTCTAAAATTAAGTCTAACGACTATGTCTCAGCAGTATTTTCTCACTACTCGTAAATTTATACATACAACTGCAAAATTATATTATGTATTTCAAATTAATTAGTGCATTAAAATTGAAACACGCGCACTCATTGTCAGAAAATTAAACCAAATTTAATTTTGTTTAAATAAAATTAATTTAAATATAATTTTAGAATAAATAAAATTTAATTTAATATTTTAGTTTTTAAATAAAATTTAATTTTTTTTAATTTTTAAATTTAAATTTTTTAAATTTTAAAATTTAGTTTAAATAAAATTTAATTTAACGCTAAAACTACCGAAAGGGGTCATTTGACCCATTTTCCCATTAATTTTGCCAAATAAAAAAAATTCCCGGTATGTTTAGTGTTAAATTTAACTTTCTAATGAATTTGTAAGTTATAAGTTATAGTAGGAAACAAGATTTTCCTATATTAACCAGTAAAGCCAAGAATAAAATCCATACTGTTTTGGAAAGATTAAATCAGGAAAAGCGTAACTTTCTTCCACTTGGAAAGAACCTCTTTCTGCCAGCTGAAAAGCCTTTAGAATAGCCTACCACTTAATCATTTTGAACAACTTTTAAGTGACGAAGTCGACACCTGAAAAGGAACTTACCTGTCTACGTCCTGTTACACTAGTGGAAGACATTGAATACTAAGAAAAGTCAGATTAAGTTCTAGCCATAAGTTTCCAATCATCTACAGAAAAAGCTCTTAAGGCCTTACAGCTTTAAACCATGGTGAAATGACGTGTGCTAGCTTTCTCCTCTATTTAAAAAAGTCTTCGATGGTCTTCGTTGAGCCTACCGTACATGTGTTCGATCCTTGTCTCAACTAAATGATCGCTTCTTTTTCGTATGGAAAATTTCATAATGGAAACTAATAAGATATCATTCTAAAACTTAAATTACAAAAATTTATGTTACCTTCTATTTAAACACAATTTCTTTTATCTTTAGTATCAGAACAAAATGTGTTTTCACAGATTCTTCTTTTTTATTTTTGTGTTATAAATAATCATAAATTTTATTATTTTAATAACTATTTTTTATTTTATCATTAAAAATAGTGGTTACTGCACAGCATTTTCACACATAATCTTCATTTCTCAATATTATATAGTAGATATAAGTTTGGCAATTTCGATATCGAATGACAGAAAACTAATTTATCTTCATATGGTAGTGAAAAAAAGCTTTATAAAAAATCAATTCGTGATTTTTACAAAAATTTGGTTAAACTGCATATAAGGGTGCCCCCTTGGCGAACTTGACGATTTTTGTTTGGCATCATTCCTATTCGAGCTAAACACCATGCATACAGGTATGGCGGCCGAAACATAATAAAATTTTGCTCATTAAATCGTACAAAAACTTAAAATTTATCTTAATTATCGCGCGAAGTCATTTTCAGCACCAAAAGGTCTAACAACGTAAAAGTAACTAATAAAATACTAACTAACTAACCAATGTAACATAAAACTAACAAACTTACGATATACCAATCAGAACACGATTGGGTTTTGCCGAGCTTGGCGATCAACCGCAATCACAACTTGGCGAGAATCAAGGGGGCACCTTCAAGTATAGGCTAACCAAGAAGTCTTTCATCTATTTTAAAATAAAATTTTACTTCATTTTAAGCATTTGTGGAAAATGATTTGTACTTCCGTGCTTAATACTTGAGGAAATAGCTATTGAAACACAAATGCGCCAAACACTAAGCATGTACGTTTCTACGTATATATACATATATACATTCCTACATACATAAATACTATTATAATATATATATCACGTAATCAAAATGAATATGTATGTAGTATTTTATGAAAATTTCATTCCTTTTTTATGTAACACTTTATTAGAATGCATGTTTGCTGGTCTTCAACGCAAATATTGATTGAACGTACAAAGCGATAAATATTTATTAGTTTGATTTTCCTTTTATGAAATTGAACAAATTTTGTTTTAGCGTTAATATAGGAAAAATTATCAGATTTTGATTATTTGCTTTCGAAGCAGCATTTATTCTATAAACAATAATGCATCATTCTGAGATTATATTAACCCGGAAATAACAACAGATATATTTTTGTACTTTATTGGTTTGTTTTTATATTTCCAGCATAAAAATTGACCGTGAATTTAATAACCGCAAAAGAGAAACTAATCATTCAAGACAAATAGAACATCACTTCAAAATAAAATTTATAGAAGTTCGAATTTCTTAAAACAAGTTTGTCTCAATTTTTAAAATCCTTTATTGTGTTGTTATTAGTCATCCACTTGGTGCAGCCCAATGGACTCCGTCATACGAGAGTTAAGGATGAAACGCACTTGAACGAGTTCACTAGTTCAGGGGTGGCCAAACTTTTGGGAGCTACTCCACATTTAAAAAATCGAAGGCGGTCTACCAATGGCAGAGCTAAATTAACGTACATATTTATTTTCGGTAACTAGAAAAATGGTAAATTATGTAATTTTTCTAAAAAGAAACGTAATATTAATATTTACAAAATTAAAATTTCATGACGAAAATAATCAAAGTATTCATATATCAAAATGTGACCACTCTATTCACTTCGTTAAGTTGAAATTTGGCACTGTATATTTGCGACAAGTTTATCATATTGTGGCTGGTACGAGCTTATTGCAATGCATAAACACGAAATTAAATGTTCATCGGTTAAATGCGACCAATGTATGTTTTTTTGTTCGTGGTTGAAAAGCAGATTCTCAAAGATACCTCGATCCAAAGTATGATTTGAAATACAAAATCAATTTGTAAATATGTGGAAACGTTTCCTCAGAAATTAATTTTCAAAAATCAGTATCGCTAAATATGCTCTGGATTTAAGAAATATATCGCCTCTTAATTTAATAATTTCTTCCTCAACCTCTTGGTGTGATATCTATTAAATGTTCTATTTTTTCAAATAGTCCATCAATGTTGACATTTTCATTAAATGGAAATATCATAAAATTGAGTATTTCTTTCAATTTAATTAAGTCAGGAATCTTCTTTCAAATTTTTCAAACAAAACAAGTGTTAAGCAAAATCTTTGAAGTCTCGGTTTGGATTATGGATGCGCTCTTCCTCCATGTTTTTGAAGTTTTTCAATTCATGTTTTCTTAATTGAGATGCATACTTTTCTATAGTTTCTTTGAATGTTTTAATCGCGATCATCATGTCCGTTTTAAGTTTTATATATAAATAGTAAACCTTTAATCAAAAATCTTTAAATCGTAAAACTTTGCACAGTTTGTTTTGCGTTTTAAAGCGTAGACTGTAGTAAATTTTTATTTTAAATAATTCATGGATTCTTTATCAAAAGTAATAAATGAAATTGTTAATGTCCGAGGTCATTATCGGGATGGTCACGTGGACTACCTAAAATGTCTTCGCGGTCTACCAGTCGACTGCGGTCGACGTCTTGACCATCCCTGGTCTAGTTGGTTAGGGCGTTGTTCTCATTACTGGAAGGTAATGAGTTGGAATCCCGCCTTATCCGAAGATCCATCGTGTTCACTAGTGGCGACTAGGGCACGTAAAGTATGTCGTGGTCGCAATGCCTTCCATGTTTCCATTCAAAACTAATACCTCTGAGGGTGTTAGGAGCCGGGTCTTCTGTGGCTTCTAATTCTAAACTGGAAGAACCAAATGGTACTTCCACCCTTATAGGGAGTTGTTGTGTTCAGTATTTTACTTGTCTTATCACATAATATGCTTTATCTCTTATTTTATTTAAAGCCATATAAAAAATTCTTATTTTTAATTATTACTTTTTCAAAATTTCCTTCTCATATCATCCAAACAATTTTTTGTACTTTAAAAATGTACAAAAAATTGACGAGTAAAAAAACTATTTCCATAAGTTACCTTTTATTTAAAGATATTTTAATATTAAATTTTTTTTTAACTAGAAATGTATCGATTGTTGTGGAAATACTGTTTATTAATAATTGTCGATACTGAAAAGTTACGTTTCTTCAGTTTTACGATAAACATTTCCATGTGCATTTTCTCTAATTGTCCTTTTGTTTGCTGACAGCAAAATCCAGAATTAATTATGATCTGAGTCTTAGAGATGAACTGCTTAAAAAACTTTGATTTCATTTTTTGAACTCTTTAATTTAAGTATCGTATTTTTCCCTAGGAAGAATTTTAACTAAAATGGAGACCGAAAAAATTGTGATACGCAACATGAAGAAAGAGGACATTCCTGATCTATTAAACCTTTACAGGGCTGAGGAGTGGTTAGAGGGAAGAAACACACTGCTCACGTGGTTCAAGTTTGATCCACAAGGTTTCAAAGTGGCAGAAACGGATGCAGGTATTTAGTTCAATATTTGTTTCGGTTATCCTTCTTATATATTAACTGTGAAATAAAATTCAAATTGAACAATCGTTCGTTATAGTCAAGTGGTTTTTTCTTAAAATAAAACAGTCTTTAACAATTTTTTAAGAAAGAAAATGAAATGTTCGTGACTTTTCTGATTCTTATTTTGATGTGTGTAATCAAGATTTACATCTTTTGTTATATCTGCCGCTTAATATGTCTTGTGGTCAGTGTACCTGACTACTGATGGGCAGGATCTAGGTTCGAATCCTGGCTCGTGCACGGATGTACGTTTTCTATTTCTGTGTTTCTTGTCCTTTCCTGAGATGATGGATGAATGTGGCCCGACCTATAAATGGGTTTGTGGTGGTATGACGTGTGTAATGCTACTCGCCTCCGTGACTTGGTTCACAAGTGCTCACCGGGTAACGATAAATGAGTAGCACTTTCCGGATTTGTTGTGGCGAAGGATTAATCATCCAAGTGCCCGCCGTTAAAAAAAAAAATCTTTGGTTATATCTTTAAAAAAATTTTCTAATGAAAACCTGTTTAATTTACTAAAGTAAGACGGCCAATGGCTGAGTGATTTTGTTCTTTACTCCTAGACTGCTGGTCCTGGGTTCAAATCCCGGTTTGAGTATGGACGTTTCCTTCCTTTCTCTGTCTCTGTACTTCTTTGTCCTTTCTTCTGAGAGGATGGATAAATGTGTCCCACCCTATAAACAGGTTTTATGATGGTGTGACGTCGGCAATACCACTCGTACCTCCGTGACTCGGTTCACAGGTTCCCATCGGGTAACGCTAAAATGAGTAGCAGTTTCCGGCCTTGTTGTTGGTGACGGGTTCAGTCACCCAGTGCCCCGCCATTAGGAAAACTAAAATACAATTTTTATTTCCGCATTTTTTGAGACTTTGTTTATTGAATTGAATATTATGACACACTAACACTTTTTGAACTTAAATTATAGTTCCTGAATTTTGTATTCATTAATGAAATTGATAAACTGCTTCCTAAAGCTAATAAATATCCAAGAATATATATTTAATTGAAATTAATAATTGTTAGTTCGTGTGATATCGTGTTGTTTTCAAATGTGTAAATATTTCCCTTTGAAAGTTGTTTAATGTAAATAATTTTCGTTTGCTTTCAGGTGAAGTTGTGGGCATGATTTTTGCGATTAATCATTGTATCGATTTTTCTATCGTCGGTGGATATATCGTCAAAAAAGAATATCGAGGAAAAGGAATCGGAAGTCAGGTAAGGAATAACTTACCAGATGCAACAGTGGCAATAGAACTGAGAATTACTCAGTTCTATTACCAATAGCAATAGAACTGAGAATTATTCTTTGCTTTATTTATAATTATATTGCTTTGAAATGATTTAAAAACTCCTTATTGGATAGAATTCAAAATTTATGATAGATAATGAATTTGTTGTTGTTACATATGTCTAAAAAGAACTCAATCCATCAATATCTGGCCACTCGCAAACACATTTAAATTACAACAAAAGAAAAAAAAAGGTAAAAACCAAAGTAAAACAATTAAAATTCTAAAATTTCAAAAGATATCTAAAAAGTCTAAAATTTCAAAGTTTAAAATGCTAGAGGGGGAGCATGTAAGTGGTCAGGACATGCGATCCCTCGCCATCCAATATAACTTGCAAACATCACCACTTTGTTGAAGAGTAGAATCCATGCCCGGGCAGACGAGTTCCTAAAGACGATGCTCCCTAATCCTATTGTCTACCTTACAGATAGGGCAAAGACTACTGGTCAAGATGCCAATTTTCTTAAGGTGTTCAGCTAAATAACTGGTCATTGTTAATAACTGGTCATGACTGATGCAGTCATGACCAGTGCTCAATCTAAAATTGGCCTCTTTACGTGGTCTGTGACCGAATTTTTTCCAATCATTTTTAATATTTATCCATAATCTGTCTCTGAATTTCTTAGACAGGTCCTCATTATAATTCAGCATGATCTGCTCTCTTATACGTCTTTTTAGGGAATCCAATGGACTAGTAGATAATTAATTTATAATTAATAGACTTTAATAAAAATATTCCAAACATTTTAAAAATTAAAATTATTTACTTGTAATGAAATAGTTTCAATAAAAATACAAAGAATAAATTTTTATACAGTATTTAAGTATACCTACTTTTTCCGGTTGCCATATAGTGACGGGAACAATTAGATATTCTTAAACACTGTAAGAAAGTTAAGACATTATATTAATGTAATTTAACAAAAAATGTTGCTTATATGATAATTTGTTGAGAAAGTAGTAAAATTTTTTGAAAAGTTAGAGGTAAAAAAAAATTAAAAAAAGAAAAGCAGTTAGATAATTAGAGGAAAGAATTATAATTGTGTATCTTATGTCAGAAACAGGTCAAGTTTAGAGATGTAATTTACAAAGAACTCATTAATTGTAATGCTAGATAATAATTAGCAACAGATGAATAAAATAAGCGACGGAGTTAACAGGAAGTATAGATAATAATCAGCAACAGATAAGCAAAATAAGCAGCAGAGATAATAGACTTGTTCTTTAAATTTTGAATAGTCGTTCCTTGAAATGTTGTTTAATTTTAGACTAGACTAGCGTGTGGTTTTTCAAGCCGATCATTAAGCTCTTAACTGTACGAAATGTCGTCTCACACATCTCTCTGCCATTCTTCGCTTACTAAAGTTCTTCTAGCGTTGGCATGTGTTCGTTTCTGAATCTTCCACTCCGGTTTATATATGTGGCCCACTTCCTGATTGCAGCGCCATTGTCTAGGGTGCTGTTATGCGCATTGACTCCAGATTTGACTCATATGCATCTCATTGTACTTATTTGCAAAGTCTCGCGCTTCTACCTTTCTTACTTCTTGGTGCATAAACTTTTTATACTTTTATTTGATTTAAACTCTCGTTTCATATTTTTTCTGTATTCTTAACGCAACCAAATTTTGAATGCATGAAAAAAATTCAAAAGTATTTAAAGTAAATTTTTTATCTATTTGTTTCAAGAAAAATATAAATTAAACCTATTTTTTATCTCTAATATTTTGATAAAAAAGATTAAAATATGAAACATTTGTTGACATTTTTTTTCGAAAATGGTCGAAAGGATTATTCGAATATACTCTTAGTTTGATGTGAAAAAATGTCTACAAACGAGATGTAACTCGTTTATTGATATTGTAACTTAACGAATTCTAAAAATTGAGAGACATTTTTCGATTTTAAGGCTCAAATATTTGACATATTACTGGAAAGACTTCTGAAACGGATATTGAGAATCATTTTGCATTTAAAGCCATTGTAAGATGAATATCTATCTGACATTTAATGACATAAAAGAGATAATATTTTAGATTATTTAAGTTCTTCTTAATTTCATAGTAATTTCGCATTACACTTTTCGATATTTGCATACATTTCATCAATCAACCATTTTTGCTAAAAACTATCCCTTTAAATACTACAAATTTTAAACTTTTTTTTTTTCAAAATGAGAAGAAAAAATAAAGGGGTTAATTTATATTTTCATTGAAACGAATAGATAAAAATTTCATTCTTAAGTATAGTTCTAATTTTTATAAATTTATTTTTTTATTAATTTATAAATTAAATATTTATAAATTAATAAAATTTTAAATCATTAATTTAATTTTTATTTATTATTAATTAAATTTAAATAAATTTAAATTTGTATGCATCAAAAATTAAAAATATATAAAGGGCGAGTTTAAATATAATAAAAAAATACAAAACATGAATGTAACTGTAATATTTGGCACAAAATCGCTACATTGGCGACATATTTTTTTTCGTGAAACAGATAATGCATAAGTACCATTTTTCCTCTGAAATAGAATTTCATTTCTAATTGCAAAGGTATTGTTCAGAATACAAAAACCACTATAATACTTGTAATTTATGAACTTTTATTATGTTTCAGCTTTGGGCTGTAAGCATGAATCGAGTTGGAACTCGCAATGCAGCTCTAAATGCCGTCACAAGCATGGTTGAGAAGTATCAGAAACAGCAACAATTCAAACACACCGAAAATGAATGGAAGATTTGGATGAATGCCACCAAAAATGAAGTCAATTCCAGGTATCTTTCTGGGACTCCTTCAGAGAATGTCTTCATTGTTCCATTCCAGGAATCCCATTTGCCATTTATTTGCACCTACGATTTTTCCATCATGGGTTACGACAGAAGAGTTGCGTTGGAAAGTTACTTTAAGAACAATAACAGCAAAGGGTTCGTTGCTTTTAGAAAAGGAGCTTGTGTAGGCTTTGGACTGATACAGAGGAATCTCTTCAAGGGATGCCACGTTGGACCACTGTACGCGGACAACGCTGCTGTTGCTGAAGTGTTGCTCAAGAAACTGATCGATTCCTTTCCGTTAAAGCACGGATTTGAAATGACCACTCTGAGCACGCATTTCCAAGCAAACAACTTACTGAAGAAACTCCATTGCACTTTCGAAACTGAGGAATGTACTCGTTTGTATAAAGGAAAATTCCCGCATTTCAATACCAGCCCCTTTTTTGGACTGATTTTAGACTACACACCTTTTTGATGTAAAAAAACTTAACCCAACTTAAATGTGCCTTATTTTCTATTTATTTTATTATTAGAAATGATAAGTTATTATCATAAAAATTTTCTCATGATTCAATGCTTATTAAAATAAAATAAAAAGTATACAATTGAATTTAGCGAATTAATGTCTTCTTATATATTGATAAATATTTATGTATCATAATTATACAAAAATACTTTTGTTGTGAAAAAATGATTGATAATTTTAATTTGTTTGAATTAAAAAATTTCTAATAAATTATTTTAATGTAGTCTGAAGTATTTTTCAAACAAATATAGAAATTGTATGAATATTTTTAAAAATTCATTGAATCTTTAATACTAGTAAGTATTAATAAAATTTTTAATATATAAAGTAAGCACCCTTTGAAAAGTAATTTCCAAATACTTTTCTTGCTGAGATCAATTTTAATTGATCATTTTTTTATCATTTCGGTTATCATATTACATATTAACTTTAGGGAAACTGATTCTAATTAATTGGTGTGGCCTAATTTTATAACTAAACATTGTATATCTATCTTCTATTCTGTACCGTTTATTTCGGAATAATTTTTAGTATGCAGCTGTTATAAATCACTTAAAGAAAATCCCCTTGTAAAGAAGAAAAGAAACATGATTTCCAATTCTATGATATCTTACTAAGACACTTAATACTAATTAGCCAATACATTTCTAATATCTAGCACCAAAACTAACTTTAAAGAATGTTAAAGCTATACAACAAATTATGGTTTATAGTTTTGCTTTAAGCGATCAAAGGGTTCAAATTATTATACCCTTTGACCACATTCGTATCAGAACGCCGTTGAAAATGAGACAGTATTTAACATTTTCATTCTTGTTTATTTCAAAGTAATTTGTATCCACCATAATCCCTTCAAAATTATTAATAAAATTTGCTTTTCATTATAATGTGCTCCAAATGCAAGAAATTAATCAAATAAAAGAGCACCCAAAGGGTTGACATCTAATTCTTGGAGCACCCAAATTATTTCTTTGGAAGGCATTCCAGCTAAGTAGCATGTTTCAAGCAATTAAGAATACAAAAACTGAATTATATTGTCTTTAGACGTTATTAATTTTCGATTAAATTTAAAGTCTAACTTAACACAAAAATTTAAAATTGATAGTTTATTTTACAATGCATTATTATGTACAAGAGTATATACAAGGAATCAATAAAAGCAGTTTTGATCACATAGTGATCAGTAAGCTGATCCCAAAATAGACACAGTTTGACAGAAAAAGTATCGGCTATTTTTACAGAGCAGTTTTGCATAAACAGAAAAAGAAAGTCCAATAATACTTTGCATACGGTTAGAAAACGTTCAAGACATCGTTTTCCCCGAAGTCAGCGAGTGCCTTAATGCTTTGCCGATGTGGTCATATTGTGGATTCCATGCGGCCATCCGGAATTAGTAGAGATCGCTGACTTTTATCTCTCCGGTATGGCAACGATAGGACAGCGGCGTTTCTCCAACTGGAAGTGCGTCCTTTTCTGCTTGCGTTGATGTGAGTGAAGTTCGAGTTTAATTATTCAGGAAATCTAATAGCTTGTTTTCGAAGATATTTCGTGGTGAGATCTCGCCGAGGATTCACTTTGTATTTAAAAATGCTTTTTTCGGTGAGCACCTTTCCAAGCTGTTATGCACAACGTAAGGAATATTATCGTGAAAGTTAAAGGTAAGCTCTT
The DNA here is from genome assembly GCA_026290005.1 of Latrodectus geometricus. Classification (NCBI taxonomy): domain Eukaryota; kingdom Metazoa; phylum Arthropoda; class Arachnida; order Araneae; family Theridiidae; genus Latrodectus; species Latrodectus geometricus. The sequence continues at coordinate 13,593 of JAPDSC010133507.1, forward strand.
ATTTTTCTGTTGTGCTTTTTATTTAAGTATTTCGTTCGTCTGTAGTTCAGCTACATGTCATAATCAAAAATGAAACAGTTTTCAATTTAAAAAAAAATCAAATCAAAACAGAAGAACATCCTCTCAAAATTTAGTCATTGATATAACTGATAGGAAACAAAAACCCAGAAATTCTTCAGTCTGATAATGCAACAAAAAGAAATGTAGATGCAGTAAATGAATGTCTGTAGCTGAAAATACTATCAGACAGTTGAGTCTGACATCTGATATTTTGCACATTGAACGTCAAAGAAATAAATACCAACGTTTTAATGTCAACAAAGAATCCCCCAGAAGCAACATGTAAAATCTTGAAAAACTAAGCATAATATTTTATTGAACCACTGATGAAGACAAGCAAATTTGTTCTCTACAACTCTACTAAAAAACAATGAAACCTATTTAAATGAACAAATATAGATTCAATGTTAAACAGACTAGATACTGGATCCAATTTTGTTACACAAAATTCGATAATTTAATTTGCTAAAAATCATTCTTATGTTTGCTAGAACAGAATTTCGATTCAGAATCTTTAATAAAAAAACGCAATTCTGTTATTACAATTTATTTTTATCTCCTTAAACATTAAAAATATTTTAAAAATAGGATTACAGTTTAACAATTAAATCACGTCTTCATCATTGTTTACAATTTTTTTTTAATTTATAGCTAATTTTTTTAATAAAACTGATTGGGATGAGCCAGCCACCCCACGTGATCTCCAGTGCCAGGAGCGCGCCATCTACCTGGATAAAAACACTTTCTCCATTAGAAGATCTTTCATGCAATGAAATTTTAGTTTTGAACCTATGTAACACGGACTATTCACAAAGTGGATAATCGCGAATTTTTATATAAAATATATATATTATAAATGTAAATTCCCAACTTAATATTTTTTTCTAATGAAATATTTTTATTCATTTTCAAAATAAATAAAAATGTTTAATCAAATTAGCAATGGGAAAACAGAAAATTCCTGAAAAAATTCTTTAAGCTGTGCATTTATATATACACTAATTATCATAAATTAAAGAAAAATCACAAAAATAACGATAACGCAAAAAGTTACGCATGAAATTATTGAAATCCTATACACATTATACAACACATACAGGGTACAGAATAGAATAAAAAGAAATCACCATAAAATTATTATGTTATAAAAATTAGCATATGTATACAATGAGAGATGTAGTTTGGTACAGGAAAATTACCCTTAAAATCGGGTGTGGCCCCACCGAGAAGCAATACAGGACATACAGCGATGCTCTCTATTATGCGGTCTGGCACAGCTTGTCCATTTTTGGACCTTGCGCCATAAAACCCAACCAACCAACAATTATGCAGTCTAATAATTGTGTAGAAAGTGCGAGCTATTGCTCTTCAAAAGCAGTTGAAAGCGTAGCTACGATCATAAGAAAAGGATTGAGAGCAGCTACACGTCTTAGATCATCTTAAACATCCTCGATTGGATTAAGGTCCGGTGATTATATATGCTCAGTTGTTTTCAAATCAAGATGAGCATCCACGATGCTCTGTGGTCATTATTATCCTGGAGCTCGAAAGCAACAGCTATTGCCCCGGCATAAGGACCCACATAAGCATCCAGGACGTCTCTCTAAAGGTGTAAGCATTAACATTTCCACGGGAAAAGACATGGAGTTCCCCAAAAGACATACCACCCTAAACACAGACGCTGCATGATCCGTATGCATCTGTTTGATGGATGAAAATGAGTTCCACGTTCTCCAAATGAAAGTGGGGCCTATTATTTTCGAGGTTAAACCTGGGCTCATCAGTAACGAGAACAGACCTCCATTGATTATGCGTCCAGTGGACATGTTGATGTGCCCATTGTAAACATTCCCGCCTATGGTGAGCAGGACGCAAATGACAGCTATCCTCGTATCAAGACCACGTTCGTCAAGTCTTCGACACACAGTTGATCCTAAATCCCAACCTTCCGGAGCATGCAGCGAGGGAGTTCAGTTGGAGTTCCTTCTTGCACATACTGACAAATATTGGCACTCGTGGTAGAGCCTGGATGCCAAATCCAGGAGGTTGAGCCGGATCCAAGTCACAGACGACTCATATTCAACCACTTCTACCTGACTTTGTCCTGCCTCTAGTCTCCCAATGACTCACCATCCAAATTGTTAGATAAAATGACATCTGTAAGCCATTGTTGCCATACCAGATTTTTAATTTCAGACATGCATCGAAAACTTCCATTTTTATGCTCCTCGCGAATGATGTATTCCAACAACAGTGCCAATATTTTTCGTAATATCATATTGTTCAGCTCCTTTAATTTATCAACATGTTCAAATTTCATTGAAAATCGGCTTATTTTGGAGAGAGGTATTGCTAATTTTGCGATTTTTCCTTAATTTTTTATGTGTAACTGATATGACAGCTCGTATATTTTATCACAATATAATTAACTAGATTCAGTATTACTGATTGTGTTTTAACGATCAGTAATACTGAATCTAGTTAATAATATTGTTATAATAAACAATAGTTTATTGTCTCTTTACAATGCATTGCACAATTATAAGACCATTGTCGTTTCTATGATATTTATAAATAGTTATATTTATAAAAATCGTAGAAAACTGTTTAATTGTTTTGATTAAATTAAGTTGATGAGAGTAAATGAAATATAAATTATATACATGTTATTTTTTTAAGATCTATTTAAATGTATTTAATAGTATATGAATAATTTAAAATTTATTTTCATTTAACTATCTATTATAAAAGTGTAAGGCCAGCTGATGGCTGAATGGTTAGCGTTTCTGACTCACTTCTTGATCTCCGGGTTCGAATCCCACTTCGGACATGGGTGTTCATTTCTTTGTGTTTCCTTCTCCTTTCTTTTAAGACGATGTCCAAATGAGGCATATTCTATCAACAGATTTGTGGAGGTATGACGTAGCTAGTGCTACTCATTTCTGTGCCTTACTTCAAGTGCCAATTAGGTAAGGATAAATAAGTAGCAGTTCAAATTGTTGTGGGACGAAGGGTTTGTCACCCAGTGCCCTCTGTTAGAAAAAAAATATAAGACTTGCTATTTAAACAAATATGTTCACAAGACATAAAAATAGTTGTTTCATTTTTTTTCTGATTGTCTTCAACCACTCGATATTTCCCTGAATAAATCAGATTTTTAAGCAACGGTTCTGAAAGTATATCCCCGACAGTTACTCCTACGATAAAGAATCATATTGGCGGTTATTTGCATGCAGTTGGTGTGCCAAATGACGTCATAAGTTTTTGGTGGCCTGGAGTAGTGCATGAACAGCGAAAATCATGGATTCTTCTTGGAATAAATTCTCTGTTGATTAAACTTATGGCAAAGCGTAAATATATAACAGGAAGTTAAAGCAGTTTGTGTCAACAAATGTTCATTTTTAAAGGAATTATTTGCAGATAGCATTTTATGTAATATATAGAAGTATTCCACACCATCACATCACCACCCATCTACCTACTGAAGAAATTCCGAAATTGCGTTCATTAATGATGGCAAAAATATTAATACTCGTCATATAAAATTATTTTTTTATCGAAATTATTTCTTTTCCAGTAGTATCTCAGGTCATGTCATTTATCCACTTTAGACTCTCTTCTGTTGTTTTTAATCCTCCAGCTGTGTGACGAAATCAGACAAAATCCAAAAGACCGCTGACCCTAAGGTAGTCAAGGACAAGAAGGAAGGAAGTATAAATCTCATCTCTCGAGAGCTTCAGGCAGTCAAGTATGTGCTCGGCAAAAGCCTGTTGAGCATGACATCTGTAGCAAATGGCATAAATCTTAAGATTCTCAACAAAAGTAAGATTCTTAACGTGGTCGCTTGCTAACTTTTAAATAGCAGTTTATAAGGCTCTATTACACTTAAGATTGAAGAAAGGGCGCTGGCTCTTTCCCCGCATACCGGTGGTGGCATGGAGGGATCTTCCACTCTTTGGAAATTTCACGGTTGATTGATGTTAAAGATAGGTAAAGGCCGAGAGAGATGAATTAAAGTTCCTGCAGCCCTCTTTGGCCAAGCGCTCATTGCCAAATATGTTGACACTGAAAAAGGAATGTCGTGGGACTCCTGATCTTCAGAAGAATGGGAATACTTGTTTTATCTCCAACCGTGAACCACCTGTAGAAGTGTTGTAGAGAGGAGCGACTGTCCACAGGTCTCTGAAGTCATTTTCATTGAGAGTAGCTTCAAGGCCATGCTCAATTGCAATTCACTCACATTTGAAGAGAAGTCAGGGTTGCGAAGGGACGAGTTATCTCCCGGTTTCTCAATATAGATTCCACTACCGGTGTAGTCACTCAGCCTACTGCCGTCAGTATAGATCATAATGGCATTATTGGGGATTTCATTAATAATCTCCAGGGCTAGCTGTTTAAGGTGAGCTGGAATCAAATCCTTCTTGGTGGCTAGAATCTAAAGATCGAGATGGAAGTGGACTCTGGGGAGTCCCTCTGAAGGACACACAAGCAAGGAATGATGAATCATTTAGGTAGAGAGGTTTTGTTATGATGACCATAGCTAGAAAGTTTATTGTAATATTTGGTTAAGTTGGCTTTTCTTCGAGTGCTGAGAGGTTGAAAATTAGCCTCATAAAGAACAATTTCTCTAGAGCAACTACGTTTTAGACCTGTAATTATTCTGGCGGAGGCACAACAGTAGACTGGAAAGCCGTATTCCAGGATAGGCCTGATGAAAGCTATATAAGTATCTCTAAGAGTGACTGCGTCCAGTCCTTGCCTGCAATGTATATAAGAATATTCAATCTTTTTCTGGCTTTAGCGAAAATATGTTCAATATGCTTGTTACTTGTCCATTCTGGGTCTAATATGTATCCTAAATATTTTGGATGTTTCTCATATGTGAGGTCTTGATTGTTCATCTTTAATTTCGGTTGGTAAGTAAATTATCTTCTATGGGTGGTGAAAAAGATAACAATAGATTTGGAAGGATTAAAATAGTTTAAATTTAGAAGCAAAGTCTGATAAAGCTGAAAGTATGGTGTTGAAGGTATTCTCTATTGTAACCAGGTCTCTACCGGAGTACCAAAGAACAATATCTTTGGCAAACAGGCCAACTTTCACTCCAGTGGGTAATTTTTCAATGCTTGCTAAATAGATAAAGAGCATGGGGCTCCTCAGGACAGAGCCTTTGGGGACACACTGGCTAAGTTCAACTCTGTATGAAAAAGTCTTGTTGAATTTGTTGGATCTATGATGTAGTAAATCTGTAATCCATATCAGGGTGTTACCACGAATATTGAAAATATCGTGTAGTTTATGTTTCCATACTCTGTCAAAAGCTTTTGTGAGAGAGCAGCAATTGAATGGTGGGTTGGCTTCATATTTTGAGCATCTCTTATGCTGTGACAGAAAAGTAAAACTTGATGACCTCTTCTGTAGCCAAACTCTTCGCATGGCATTAAGATCTCGAGATAGTGTGGAATCCTGTTCTCTCTATAGCTATGAGCTAGTCAGTCTAAAATCCTTTGGGCCCCATGTCTTTTTGCTGGTTTCCCGATGGGGATAACTGTAGCTCTTTTCCAGTCGGACATCCATTTTTCCAGGAAAAGTTTATGATGTCAAGTAGTTGCTGTTTCCCTTGGTGGCCGAAAATTCCATCAGGGCCTGGTGATTTGGTCAAATCCAAGAGGGCCAAAGAAAGGAATAATTGTTGCATCGAGAAAGTTGGCCGTTGCCCACAGTTGGTCGGCAGCCATGTGTGGGCCAGTTGTTCGGCTGCCATGGATAATGTTTCTCTCTTCTGTATGATGCATTAGTAACATTATTTTTTTAATTTCTGAAGAACAATATTTAATCAAAAGTGAGACAAGCAGTTTTATGCGAGTGTTTACTTGTCTGTTATATATATATTAATGCATGCCCGGTAAATACAGGATTTCAATCTTTCAGCATTACAAGGGGATGTAGTGATGGCACCTTATATAATGAGCCCCCCAGTGAGTGTGCCATCATGGTTCCGAAAATGGAGAGGGGGACGTTCGTAATTTAAAAGCAGAGACCAAGCCCCAAAATTGACCAGCCACCCTTAACGTAATCATTTCACATAGAGGACATAGCGAGCACCTCACATTCAACATACCCTAACCGCCTTTAGCTAACACTAATAATCTTCGGACGGGTCGGGATACGAACTCACTACCTCTCGATAGCGAGAACGAGTGTGTCATAACCAACCACGTCACCTCGGGCCTCCTTGTCTGTTATATTATTTTATGAATATATGTTTTGTTACAAGCTTGAAAATTTTTTGTAGTGATAATTTAAGCTTCCTGCCGTTGTGACCTTCGGTTTAACAGTTCATGGATTCGAATCCCATCTCGAACTCGGATGTTTGTAGTGGATCAGAATCTACTTTAAGATGTAGGTCTAATTAATCCTCGTATGCCTAAAATGATCACAAACAAACCAAACAGAGTGCTTATTTTGTCTCTCTAATATCTCTTTTATATTCTTCATAAAATTCTTTTTTAATTCAAGTACTGAATTTACACAATTTTAACGAAATCGAATTTAGAATTTTAATGATTCTTGCAATTATGTTCTATGGGACACTCTGAATTTTATCATAAAAATAAATTGAAATTTCATTTATTTCAAGCAAGGCTTACAATATTATGGTCTACAATTTTTGTAATGCAAAATAACAGTTTACATACGACTCTTTGAAAGAAAAAGAAAAATTTTAAGAACTCAAATGATTTTTAATAAAAAGAAAACTATGTGACAAAAAAATTAATGCAAAATTATAATTTATAAAAAAAATCATTTGCTTTTTAAAATTATTAAAATGTTTTTCAGGGATTTATTTCGGAAAAGATAATTTAAGTCGATATTTTCATTTTAATCTTTTTATTCAGAGTATATATTATAAAATGAGTGTGGGGCCTAATAGATTAGTAACAAGATCCATGTAACTGATTTTATTTTTTTAATTACTTGGAAATGTGACTTTCTATCATTTAATTTTGCAATATAATTACTTAATAACATAAAATGTATAAATTATCTTCATTATATACAATTTTAAAAAATTATTAAATATAAAATTTTACGACATTGTCTTGAATTCAAAAAATTTGCATAGAAGGGTAAATATTTTCTAATTAATTAATATGCATGTGATTATTCTTATTAATTTATATGAAACTATAAATTACAAATCCAGTTCATTACTCATTCAGTAATTATTGATTAGGAATTTATTAATTGTGGGAGCGTGTTTTAGTTGTTTCCCAATAATTACTATTGAATAAAATATCAAATATTTTATATGCATATCTTCCAAACATATAAAATTTTATTAAGCATATAACAAAATTTTGTTTTAAATATAAAAATTTAATTTAACGGTAAGGAAATACATCACATTGGAAACTTTTTGAATATCAGAAGAATGAGATTGGTTTGGTTGCCACTCACTTTTGGCGCATGATGTCAATAGTGGATTTCAAACCTCATCCATGCACTAATCGAACAGATGCTAATTCTTCGCTTGTCAGATTGAAAGTTGTATTTAGAATATTTATCTAAATGCCTTTTTCATTATATTAAGAATTATTTTTAAATTGAATGGTGTAAACATTTTAATATTTGCCTTCCGTGTGAAATGCTTCACAGATAGTTCATGCCTAGATGTATCGCGAAGGAGGAAACTCTGAAAACGGCCAAATATGCATTATAATATTTTATTTATTTTGCAATTTTTCCTTCTGAAAAGCTATTAAACACTGCCAATCATTTCTTAATTTTAAATCACTTTCAAATGTCGAGTTGTGCTGGCAGTTTCTCTGTTAAATATAAACACAATCTTATTCAATGTGACCCAATCGCTATTAGTGAACATATCCTTTTGACTGCGTCAGGTATAGAACCCGTTACTTCCCAGTAACGAAAGCAACGTCTTTCTCGATCAGAGCCATTGTGGCAGACATACAAGCAGAAGACATGAACACAGCAATCCTCTTCCGTTACTGAGCGGAGTCTGGAATCGAACCTATGACTTTACACTCTAAAGAGTTCTACTCTACTATTAGATCTTAGTGTATACTACAAAAATATAAATATTTAATAATTATTCTCTGATGATAGGCAGTTGGATCTCAGATACGTTATTTAGAGCAATGCTTCATAATCTCAAAGCCCACGTGTAGGACGAGAGCAACAACCAGTCGGCTTCTCCTCATAATATAAATTTGAACTCTTCTAAAATTCTACATGCATAATGTTTTTTAGTTATAGATAATTGTTAAATAGATAAAGGAAAGGTTAACTATTTTAAATATCAGCCAAAAATTGTCTGCCGA
>JAPDSC010133512.1:2752-14235 GCA_026290005.1 Latrodectus geometricus
TGGCTTTAGGGGTAATCTGCCGATATTCCTACAAAACTTTTTACGCTTCTGCACTTTTAAAATACGTATTGGATCCTTTACCTCCAATACTTTTATACAAGCCGAGGGTGTACCCCAAGGCTCCATTTTAAGCGTCACTATTTTTAACTTATACATCAGTTCCATACTTCATCTTCTATCATCTTCAGTTCATGGCACGATGTATGTGGACGACCTGCAAATATCTTGCCAGAGATCGAATATGCGTTTAATTGAGAGACTATTGCAAACATCTGTAAATAGAATAGCTGCATGGTGTGCAGAGAATGGCTTTACAATATCTCCTAGCAAGAGCTGCTGTGTCCATTTCTGCAGAAAGACCAGCATTCACAATGATCCAGTTATCAAACTGAACAACACTCCAATACCTGTAGTCAACGAGATTAAATTTCTTGGTGTTACATTTGACCGCAAGTTAACCTTTCTTCCGCATATATTACATCTGCGGAAGAAGTGTGAGCGATCGCTTAATATCCTCAAGGTGTTGTCAAATACATCTTGGGGTGCTGATCGCTTGTCACTCCTTCGGGTCTACCAAGCACTCATTTTGTCTCGTATTGACTACGGAAGTGTTGTATATGGATCTGCTAGGTCTTCAGTTTTACGCAGATTGGACACTGTGCATCACTCTGCTTTGAGAATTTGTTCAGGCGCATTCCGCACATCACCCGTCCAGAGTCTTTATGCCATTTGTCATCAATTGCCTTTAGACCTGAGACGGATGCAGCTGTCTCTCAATTATTACGCAAAGGTCATGTCTGACCATCAACATCCTTTACGTTCCTTGGCCATTTCTCCTGCATTAGAGAGACTATATGATGCTCGACTATACAGCATCCAACCTTTTCTCACTCGAACAAAAGAGCAACTCCATTTGACAGACCTATATGATGTCCGTTTTACTAAAACGGACTTACATTCACATCCACCCTGGTATGATCCACAGATTAATATTATTAATCCATTTGCTCAGTTTCGAAAATCGGACACAACCTCAACGATCTTTCAAAAGCTTTTCTATTCACATCGCTGTCAGTATGCATCATACAAGCCTGTATTCACAGATGGATCTAAAACTGCAGGACATGTTGGCTGTGGCATATTCTATGCTAATGCTAGTTATGGTTACAGCCTCCATACGTCCTGCTCCATATTTAGAGCTGAAGCTACGGCGATTTATCAAGCCCTTCAGCTTGTGAATACAGAGCATTTTAAGAAAATCTCCGTGTATACTGACAGTTTGAGTGTTTTGGAAGCGTTGAGAAATTATAATAACTGTCATCCTGTTGTGTCCAAGATTTTTGGAGCATTGGATTCCCTTGCTGGCAAGGGTTATGACATCATTTTCTGTTGGATCCCAGGTCATGTAGGTCTAGAGGGAAATGAAAAGGCAGATGCAGCCGCTAAAGCTGCTTCGTCTGTACTTCATTCATCTGTCCCTCTGTTCGACGTGAGAAGGGTTGTAAAAAGATTTGTGTAATCCCTCTGGCAGGAGTTATGGAGTATGCAGGTCTCCAACAAATTACGTGCCATATTTCCATACCTCATTCCATTATCAGTTTTACCGTTACGAAGTGCCGATGTTCGATTAACTCGCCTTCGTATCGGACACACACGTTTCACACACAGACATTTGTTTTTATGTGAATTAATTCCATGGTGTGAAACGTGTGATGAACCCTATACAATATTTCATATTTTAATTTCATGTCATGATTTTAACAGAGAACGCTTACACTTTTTTAATACTGATTTTTTAAGTTTATTTGATTTGTTGGGGAAACCACCCCACAGAAACCTATTTGCCTTTTTAAGGGCAATAGGTTTTTTAAATTTTATTTAATTAATATTTTATATTTGTATAAATATATTTAAACATTTACTTTTCATTTTATTAAGTTTTATATACAGATGATTTTAATAATAGTTTATACAAAAATTTTTTGTTTTTTAAAGAATTTTAAAGTTGTTTGGGTTAAAAAAAATTAAATAAGAAACTATATAAATAAATAAATTAATTAATGCAAAATAAAATACTATCTTGGCGCAGCTTGTCCATTTTTGGACCTTGCGCCATAAAACCCAACCCAACAACAACAACAACCCCTTAAATTCTCTCTTCTGTTTTATACTAAATTTTGTTTGCCTAAAAAACCACTAGTCCATTTATTGCTGAAATATTCAGCATAGAATAAAATATAACCATTGGCCATCTTCTGGTGTTACGGGCACAATTATATGTCCCACACATTTTATCAAGAGCATCCACTCCAAACTGCGTGTCGTTATAAAAAGTAATTATTTCGGGTTTTCTTTCGTCTCCCGTTTCACAATCAATGGAGTCATCCGTATGCATACTCGATGCAAGTAGAACATTTTTTTTATTCTTTGACATGTATGTCACCAAAGTGCAAGTTTCAGAAAAGCCAAAAAAACTTGAATGAACTTCTCGCCCTTTTGTTTTTACAAACTTAGGAGGTATTTCTTTCTTATTTTTTCTTAGAGTACCTACGTATGAAAGTTTCTTCTCTTTCAATTTTTTTATTAGGTCAATCAATGTGAACCAATTATCAGCTGTAATGTTTCTCCCGCTGTTGAAAATTGGTCTTACTATCCTAAGAACGACATCTGAAGCTGCATTGCTTACATTATAATGACCTTCTGGTTGTTTTCCGGCATATATTTCTAAATTTGACGTATATAACACTTTTGCGTCAACCATGGCAAATATTTTTATTCCATATTTACAGGGCTTTGTCGGTATATACTAACAGAAAGGGCACTTTCCTCTAAAGCCTTCTAACTTTTCGTCAATATTTATGTTTTGCCCCATGCAATAATTCCTTTTGCAGTTTTCGACAAATATTTCAAAAATCTCTCTTACTGGGGCTAGTTTGTCTAATTTCTTCCTCTCATCTCTAGTTTCATTGTCATCAAATCTACAGCATCGAAGCAAAGATTTGAAGTGCTTTATGGACATTACTGTCCTTAACATTCCCCTCAGGGGATTTACTTTCTTTAAGTAAACAAGGGTGTCACAATCCCGAGGTACCCCAGTGATCTGTCATTTTCTTTTTCATTTCTTCTCTCCTCTACTCTTCTACTTTTCCTTCATTTCCTTCCTCATTCTGGTTGCCTCTGATGAGGTTGAGGGCTCCCCTTGAGTAGCTGTCACCGCTGTGTTGCTATTAGCTTCTCTTGGAGACTAAACCCACGTGTTTGCCGTGCGTGGAGACCCGTGTCCCTGGAAAGGATGGTTCTGGTAATTGAGGCCCCCAGAGACCAATACATTACTTTGGCCTCTGCTTCAGGTAAACGGGAGGTGTGTTGTGGTCCTCAGCACATCAATCGGCTTTATGGATCAAGCGATCGGTACATCTACTGGGTGATTCGTTAAGGGTGGAAACCACTTCAGGGATGTGATGTGAGCGTATAGGGACTGGCTAGCATTGGTGCAGTTGACTTGCATCCCCTTGTTGGAATCCGTGGTGGGTGGTGTCGTCGGTCCCTGAATTTTGTTGTATACTATATGGACTCGGTGGTGGGTGGTGCGGTCAGGTCCCGAAATTTTATTTCAATTCAAATGAAGAACAAAAAATTTTCTTTTCTCCCTAGGGAGCAACTAGTTGACAACAAAAATACTAAATTTTATGTCATTAAAAGAAAGGAGAGTACTTTTGAAAATGCGTCCCCCTTTCTCATACAAAAGAGAATATCGGGCTTAATCAGGGGAAGAAATGACAGAGCGGATGCAGCTGCAAAAGCTGCATCAGGTCAACACTTACCATCAGTTTTGCTCTCTGACGTGAGAAAAGGTGTCAAAGCATTTATATTTTCCCTATGGCAGGAATTATGGAATTTGCAAGTTATCAACAAATTGCATACTATCTTCTCATCCGTCACCTCATCGTCTGTTTTACCGCTACGAAGAGCAGATGTTATTTTAACTCGCCTTTGTATCGGACACACACGTTTCACACACAGACATTTGTTTTTAAGTGAATTAAATCCTTGGGTGTGAAACGTGTGATGAACCATAAACAGTTACTCATATTTTAATTTCATGTCCTGTTTTGAACGTTCATAATTTTAAGATTTTAATGGGTCGAAGAACATGGTAATTTTCACCTCGTGTCTGGCGCAGCTTGTCCTTTTTGGACCTTGCGCCATAAAACCCAACCAAACAAACCTGTTTTTAACGTTTACCGTTTTAAATTCTTTTCAACTGACCTTTTAACCATGCATGATTTAGTGGGGAAGTCACCCCACCGAAACCTTTTTTCCTTTTCAAGGGAAATTTTAGGAATTTTATATACTCATACTTATTCCGATTTTAAAGTTAATATATACAATTATTTTTGTGTTTTAAATTTTTAATGTTGAGTTTGGGTTTTGCCTAAAATCTATCAATTTTCTCTAAAGCTTAATTTTTTGCGCAGCTTGTCCTTTTTGGACCTTGCGCCACAAAACCCAACCAACCTAACCTAACCCCTTTTCTTATTAAAAAAGAAATATAGGGTTTTATAGGAGAATTAAAAGGTATCCGTAAATTAAGATCAGGTGACTTATTAATAGAGGTTGCTAACTGTACTCAGGCAGCCAAAATAATAGATATGCAATTGATGGCGAATATAGAAGTGACAGTCCTGCCTCATGGAAATTTAAATTTTTCGCGTGGAGTGATTTCCGCAGGGGATTTGTTAAATACGTCGACGGATGAAATTCCAGATAACTTGAAAAGTCAAAAGGTCTGTGGACTTGAATGCATCAGAGTTAGAAGAGATGGGCAGTTTATTGACACTAATCCTCTCATTCTGACTTTTGCGACGCCAAACCTCCCTGACAATGTAAAAGCTGCTTATTTAAATCCACCTGTCCGGCCGTATATACCAAATCCTTTGAGATGTTTTCAGTGCCAACGTTTTGGGCATTCGAGAAACGCTTGCAGGGGCAAACTGACTTGCGCTCGCTGCGCAGCAGTTGGCCACGATAGTTCGAACTGCACAGCGAAGGAGGCGTGCGTAAACTGTAAAGGTGAACATCCCTCCCATTCTTGAAGTTGTCCTCAATATGCTTATGAAAAAGAAATCACCACGATAAACGTTAAAAATAACTGTACCAATCCTGAGGCTAGGAAAATTGTTGCCTCTCGTATGCCACAGCCTGGAATGAGTTACGCAACCGCAGCAAGAAAAGTCACCAAGTGTTCAAGTACACAAACGGATACCCTGCCACTTCCTGTAATAAGATTACCCTAGGTTTCTAATGAAAGACCAAAATCAGCAACTTCATTAATTAGAAAACTTTCTTTGGCTAAATCGAGAGGCGTCAAAATCTCCAAATTAAAATTTGCAAAGGAGGGTCGAAAATCCTCTTTATCCACCCGTAGATCCATATCCCTGGAAGCTGATGCTGTCTCTCTTCATCCCTCGGGCAATAATTTATCGCTCGAGGAAATGATAGAAGACTCGCCTTCCAGCTCCGGGGAAGGAGCTTTTCAATTTAAAGAATAACTTCCTTTGTTTGTTGGAACTGGCATGCTTTGCGTTCACATCTTGATGACATCAAGTCTATTATATCACCCTATAACCCCGCATGCATAGCACTTCAGGAAACCTTCCTGAAGTCTTCAAATGACATCACAATGCGTGGGTTTCAGCGCTTTAGAAAAGACTGTGGTGATGATGGTGCTGTGTCTGGAGGTGTTTGGATGTTAATATCTAATGACTTTCCCAGCACTGTCCATCCAATCAATACAACCCTACAGGCTGTAGCTGTCACAATTCATATGACATGTTTGATTACAGTCTGTAGCTTGTATTTACCACCACATGATGTCATCCGCCAAGAAGAACTTGATACATTAGCTGATCAGCTGCCTTCACCACATTTGTTATTCGGTGACTTTAACGGACATAATACTTTGTGGGGAAGTGATTATACCAATTCTCGCGGTCGTCAGATTGAGGGTTTTATATCTGTTAATAGCCTCTGTCTGATGAATACTGACGAGAAAACATACTTCCACACACCCACAAGGACATTTCATTCTCTCGATCTTGCATTTCGTTCACCGTCACTTCTGCCGTTGTTAAATTTAACAGTAGGGAATGATCTGTATAACAGCGATCATTTCCCACTCGTCATCTCCCAGACTGGAGGTAGTACTGTGCAGCAACGCATACCTACTTACGAGTACAGTCGGGCACATTGGACGTTATTTACACAATTGGCAGTCGTTGATAATAAAATGGTAACGATCGAGAATATTGATAATGCCGTACAAAAAGTCACTGAAACACTTATAAGTGCAGCTGATACGGCTATACCTAAACGTTCTACACCAAAAAGGCGTTACAAACCATAGTGGAACAATGAATGCCAACAAATATATAAAAAAAGGAAGTTATGGAGTCTTTTCCGGAGGTACCCCTCAACGGAGAATCTTATTGCCTTTAAGAGAGCAAACGCATAAGCTCGCAGAGCTCGTCGACGAAGTCAGAAGGAATCCTGGTCTTGCTATGTTTCTTCAATAACATCTTCCACATCTAGTAAGCAATTATGAAGAAAAATCAAAGCAGCCAATGGTATCTACTCGGAATGCTCCATTCCCGTATTGAAAACCAGAGCTGCTATATACTCTTCTCCTGCGCACATTGCTAACGTCTTTGGTGAAACATTTGCTAGTGTCTCAAGCTCCGACTCTAATAGCCCTTCGTTTTTAAGGACTAAGAGTCGAGCTGAATAAATACCAATTCGTTTTAACCTTAGACAAGCTTTGCCTTATAACTGCGAATTTCGGATGTTGGAATTGAAGCGAGCATTACAGCAGGACAATAATACCAGTCCAGGACCTGATGGAATTAGCTATCTTGTGCTTCGACATTTAAGTCCAGACTCCCTATCGAACTTATTGCTTTTGTTCAATAGGATCTGGACTGAAAATGAATTTCTATCTTTTTGGAAGGAAGCTATAGTCATTTCGGTCCTAAAGCGTGGTAAGGATCCTTCAGAACCTTCCCCCTCAGGGGGTTTACTTTCTTTAAGTAAACACGGGTGTCACAATTCCGAGGTACCCCAGTGATCTGTCCTCTTCTTTATTTTCTTCTCTTCTCTACCCTTCTGCTTTTTCTTCCTTTTCTCCCTCATTGTGGTTGCCCCTCATGAGGTTGAGGGCTCCCCTTGAGCAGTTGTCGCCGCTCTGTTGCTAATAGCTACTCTTGGGGACTAAATCACCCACGTGTTTGCCGTGTTCCCGTGTCCCTGGAAAGGAGGGTCTTGATAAATGAGGCCCCCAGAGACCAATACATTGCTTTGGCCTCTGCTTCAGGTAAACGGGAGGTGTGTTGTGGTCCTCAACACATCAATCGGCTTTATGGATCAAGTGATCGGAACATCTGCTGGATGACTCGTTAAGGGTGGAGGCCATTACAGGGATGTACTGTGAACGTATAGGATCTGGCTAGCACTGGTGCAGCTGGTCTGCATCCCTTTGTTGGACTCGGTGGTGGGTGGTGGGGTCAGGTCGCGAAATTTTAAACAATTTAAATGGAGAATAAAAAATTTTCTTTTCTCCCTCGTGAGCAACTTGTGGACAACAAAAACACAAAATTTTATGTTATTAAAAGAAAGGAGGGGTCATTTGAAAATGTATCCCCCTTTCTTATTCATAAGGGAATATCGGGCTTAATCGGGGAAGTCAAGGATATCCGAAAATTACGATCTGGTGACCTGTTAGTAGAGGCTGCTAACTCTACACAAGCAGCAATGCTTAATAAAATGCGGATGTTAGCCAATATCGAGGTAACTGTCTCGCCTCATAATAACCTAAATTTTTCACAAGGTGTGATTTCTGCAAGGGATTTGTTAAACTCGCCGACAGTGCCGTGAAACGCATTACAGTCAGAAGAGATGGTAAAGTTATTGAAACTAAGCATCTCATTCTGACTTTTGCGACGCCAGACCTTCCTGACAATGTTAAAGCTGCTTTTTTAAATATACCTGTCCGGCCGTATATACCAAATCCCTTGAGATGTTTTCAATGCCAACGTTTTGGGCATTCAAGAAACGCTTGCAGGGGCAAACTGACTTGCGCTCGCTGCGCAGCAGTTGGCCACGATAATTCGACCTGCACAGCGAAGGAGGCATGCGTAAACTGTAATGGTAATCACCCCTCCTATTCTCGAAACTGTCCTCAATGGAAAAAGAAATTACTAGAAAAAGATTTAGAATAACTAGAAAAAGAATTAAGAATTACTAGAAAAAGAAATTACCACCTATAAAGTGAAAAATAAAGTTTCGTATCCTGAGGCTAGAAAAATGGTTACCTCTCGCACACCGCAAGATGGAATGAGTTATGCGGCTGCTGCAAAAAGGGTCACCAAAAGTATAAGTACTCAGACGGATACTCTTGCACTCCCCGTTACTAGATTACCCCAAACAAACATAGAAAAGCCAAAATCGTTATCTCCTATTATCAAAAGAGCTCCTTTAGCGAAATCTAGAGGAGTTAAATCCTCTAAATTAAAATCTGCAAAGGAGGGTTTCCGTAAATCCTCCTTATCCACCCGTAAAGCTATGACCCTGGAGGCTGATGCCGTCTCCCTTCATCCCTCTGACGATAATTTATCGTTCGAGGAAATGATCGAGGATTCGCCTTCCAGCTCCGGGGGAGGAGCTTTTCTATTTAAAAAATAACTTCCTTTGTTTCTTGGAACTGCCATGGTTTGCGTTCACATCTTGATGACATCAAGTCTATTACATCAGCTTTTAAACCCGCATGTATAGCACTTCAGGAAACTTTCCTGAAGTCTGCGAATACCATCTCTATGCGTGGGTTTCAATGCTTGAGAAAAAACTGTGGTGACGATGGTGCAGTGTCTGGAGGTGTATGTATTTTAACATCAAATAACTTCTCCAGCACTGTCCATCCATTAAATACTACTCTACAGGCTGTATCTATAAGAATACATACAACATGCTTAATTACAGTCTGTAGTTTATATTTGCCACCACATGATGTCATCCGCCAAGAAGGACTTGATAATCTTGTTGATCAGCTGCCAACACCATTTTTGTTGGTGGGTGACTTTAACGGCCATAATTCTTTGTGGGGAAGTGATGATACTAATTCTCGCGGTCGTCAGATAGAGCAGTTTATTTCTGATAACTGTCTCTGTCTGATAAATACCGACGAGAAAACATATTTCCACACACCCACAAGAACATTTCATTCTCTCGATCTCGCCATTTGTACACCTTCACTTCTGCCATTGTTAAATTTAACAGTGGGGAATGATCTGCATAATAGCGATCATTTCCCTCTCGTCATCTCCCAGGCTGGTTGTTGTTGTTGTTGTTGTTGGGTTGGGTTTTATGGCGCAAGGTCCAAAATTGGACAAGCTGCGCCAAGAGTAAAATTTCAGTTTTGCATTTATTTATTTTTTATTTTATTAATTTTTAAACCCAAACAACATTTAAAATGTATTAAAAAACAAAAATTTTTGTATAAGTGTATAATTTAAAAGTCAAATTGTGTAAAATTTAAAAAAGAAAGTTAAATTTATTTATAATTTTATAAATATAAACCAAATTAAATAAAATTTAAAAAGCCAATTGATCTTAAAAAAGCAAACAAGTTTGCATGGGGTTGTTCCCCCAACAAATCAAATAATGTTAAAAAGTCTGTTTTAAAAAATAATAAGCGTTCATTGTTAAAATCTTTGCATGAAATTAAAATATGTGATACAGTATATGGTACATCACACGCTTCACACCATGGGTTTAACTCACTTAGAAATAGATGCCTGTGTGTGAAACGTGTGTGTCCGATACGAAGGCGAGTCAATCTGACGTCTGCTCTTCGTAACGGTAAAACTGATGATGGGATGAGGTATGAAAAAATGGCACGTAGTTTGTTTGTGACCGGCATATTCCATAACTGCTGCCAGAGAGAGTTTACAAATCTTTTAACAACCCTTCTCACGTCGAACAGAGGGACAGATGAATGAAGTACAGACGATGCAGCTTTAGCAGCTGCATCAGCCTTTTCATTTCCCTCTAGACCTACATGACCTGGGACCCAACAGAAAATGATGTCGTAACCCTTGCCAGCAAGGGAATCCTATACTCCGAAAATCTTGGACACAACTGGATGACAATTGTTATAGTTTTTCAACGCTTCTAAAACACTCAAACTGTCAGTATAAATGCAGATTTTATTAAACTGCTCTGTATTCACTAGCTGAAGGGCTTGGTGAACAGCCGTAGCTTCAGCGGTAAAGATGGAGCAGGACGTATGGAGGCTGTAACCATAACTGGTATTCGCATAAAAAATGCCACAGCCAACATGTCCAGCACTTTTAGAACCATCCGTGAATACAGGCGTATATGATGCGTACTGACAGCGATGAGATAGATACAGCTGTTGAAAAACCATTGAAGTTGTATCCGATTTTGTATATTGAACAAATGGATTAATAATAGTTATCTGTGGATCGTACCAGGGTGGATGTGATTGTAAAACCGTTTTAATAAAACGGACATCATGTAGGTCTGTCAAATAGAGTTGATCTTTAGTTCGAGTGTGAAAAGGTTGGATGCTGAATAGTCGAGCATCATATAGTCTCTCTAATGCAGGAGAAATGGCCAAGGAACGTAAAGGATGTTGACAATCAGACATGACCTTTGCGTAATAATTGAGAGACAGCTGCATCCGTCTCAGGTCCAAAGGCAATTGTTGGCAAATCGCATAAAGACTCTGGACGGGTGATGTGCGGAATGC
This sequence comes from Latrodectus geometricus, assembly GCA_026290005.1. Lineage (NCBI taxonomy): Eukaryota > Metazoa > Arthropoda > Arachnida > Araneae > Theridiidae > Latrodectus > Latrodectus geometricus. The sequence continues at coordinate 13,575 of JAPDSC010133512.1, forward strand.
GCCTGAACAGATTCTCAAAGCAGAGTGATGCACAGTGTCCAGTCTGCGTAAAACAGAAGACCTAGCAGATCCATATACAACACTTCCGTAGTCAATACGAGACAAAATGAGTGCTTGGTAGACCCGAAGGAGTGACAAGCGATCAGCACCCCAAGATGTATTTGACAACACCTTGAGGATATTAAGCGATCGTTCACACTTCTTCCGCAGATGTAAAACATGCGGAAGAAAGGTCAATTTTCGGTCAAATAAAACACCAAGAAATTTGATCTCGTTGACCACGGATATTGTAGTGTCGTTTAGATGGATAATCGGATCATTGTGAAGGCTAGTCTTCTTGCAAAAATGGACAAAGCAACTCTTGCTTGGAGATAATGTAATGCCATTCTCTGCACACCATGCAGCTATTTTATTAACAGATGTTTGTAGTTGTCTCTCAATTAAATGCATATTCGATCCATGGCAAGATATTTGCAGGTCGTCCACATACATCGTGCCATGAACTGAAGGTGATAAAAGATGAAGGATGTGACTAATGTATAAATTAAAAATAGTGACGCTTAAAATGGAGCCTTGGGGAACACCCTCGGCTTGTATAAAAGTATTGGAGGTAGAGGATCCAATACGTATTTTAAAAGTGCAGAAGCGTAAAAAGTTTTGT
>JAPDSC010133513.1:0-14671 GCA_026290005.1 Latrodectus geometricus
AAACTATATACAATATAATTTTAAAATCTTTTTTTATGCTTTGTTTTTAGGATTTGATTCATTAGATTTTAGATTTGAATTTTTAAATTTAAAAAACTAACTGGAAATAAATTTTTGTTATACTTATGATTTTTATTGATCTAAATTTCCGAAAATACTTTTGAATGTAATGTAATCTGTTATGTAAGTTCTTAGTTATTACAAAAGTAGAAATAATCATCAATTTGTAGCAATGAATCATGGCGAGAAAGCAGTTTCTCATCTGTTTAGAATAATCAGAAAGTTTCATTTACATTTAAGTAAACATTCTCCCCTTTCATTCTTTCCCTGACTAACAGGAAACATGCTTAAATTGTAAAGGAAGTCACACATGAATAGTTTTCTCCCTGGAAACAAACTCCTCTCACGTATATAAGAATCCGTTTGAAATAGTTTGTCTAATACTTATAAAAATTTTAGAAAAAATAATTTTAGCCTTCAATATTCAACTGTCTTGATTATTAAGTTCGCAAAGGTTTAAGGAAATTTATTCACAGTAAGGATTAAATGAATACATATAATTAAAAATAGAAACAAAAGAATATTATTTAATTTGGCAAAAGCAGCAGATTTATAAGAAAAAAATTGATAATATTCTATTTTTTTCTATTGACTTTTCAATTCACGTTAAATAATACATAACAATATACCATGAATTATTTTTTAATTATAAGAAAGTATTTTTATACAAAATGGTGCTGCACTCGCAACATAATATTATGCGCTCGCGTGAATGAAAAACATTTATAAATTATATCTTTTTTATATAGTCTCTTAATTAAAAAGATTTTGTAGATAATATAGTATCTTAATTTAAAATTAAAAGTTTGATTGGGAGATATAAATTTTCTTAGTGTATTTATTCTTTCTTTTATTGATTAGAGATTTATTTTACTGTCATTCCTAACTAAAACGTATCTCAATTATATTTTAAATGAATTTATTTATATTTTTCATTAATATGACTTTAATGACCCAATAACTCGTATGTGGAATATATCATTTTATGTTTAAAAGATAAATTATGAAAATTAGTTTTTAATTCAAATAAGAAGAGTAAAGTAAATATATAACCACATTTTAAAACAAGAAATTCTCTGGTTAAGATTATTATATTTAAAAATTTCTTTTATACCTAATATGGATCGCGTTAAAAGATAATCATTTGTAAAACTATCGTATTAATAATTTGCTTATTTTAAAAATAAATTTTGTAATAAAATAATTATTTTCTGTAGGTTCAAAATTTAATTGCTTAGATTGTAGCATTAATATGATTTCGATTCACTTATACATTATTTCAATAGGATCATTCCATTTTACACACATTCTAAAATAAAAGAGCTAAAAATATTTTCTGCTTTAAAAAGTTTAGCTCATCTTTAAATATAAGTTAAAATTCCATTATTTTGCTTCAGAACAGTTTACTGTTTAAAACATTGATTATTTATATTCCTCATAAATCTATTTTGTTTCAAATCTGCAATAAATTTCTACTAAGGAATATTATTTTATTAAATATTATCGTTACGTCATCTAGAAAAATTATTACATGTATGCAAATAAAAAAAATATATAGAATAAAATGATTTTCACAGCAGAACAAAGCTAATATCAGAAATATTGTAGTTTATTTTTTAATCGAGAAAATTTCTAATATCGTAAAATTTTTAAGAAATAGTATCTTTTTAATATTTATTTATTAAAATAATGACTTTATATGGCAGGGGTGGCCAAACTTTTGGGATCCGGGGTCTACTCCACATTTAAAAAATCGAAGGCGGTCTACCAATGGCAGAGCTAAATTAACGTACATATTTAATTTCGGTAACAAGAAAAAATAGTAAATTATGTAATTTAAAAAATGAAAAAAAACTTACTATCAATATTTACAAAACAAAAATTTACTGATGAAAATAATCAAAGTATTCATACATCAAAAAGTGACCATCCTATTCACTTCGTTTAGTTGAAATGTGGCACTGTATATCTGCGACAAGTTTATCATATTGTGGCTGGTACGAGCTTATTGCAATCCATAAACATGAAATTAAATGTTCATCTGTTAAATGCGCCAATGTTTGTTTTTTATTCATGGTTGGAAAAGCAGATTCTCAAAGATATCTTGATCCAAAGTATGATTTGAAATACAAAATCAATTTGTAAATATTTGGAAACATTTCCTCAGAAATTATTTTCCAAAAATCAGTATCACTAAATATGCTCTCGATTTAAGAAATATATTGCATCTTAATTTAATAATTTCTTCCTCGACCTTGACTCATGTGATACCTATTAAATGTCCTATTTTTTCAGATACGCTGTCCATCAATGTTGACATTTTCATAGTGACATCATTGTGACAATGTCCATCAATTTTGACATTTCCATTAAATGGAAATATTATAAAATTTATTTATTTCAAGCTAATTAGGTCAGCGAATCTTCTTTCAAATTCTTCAAACAAAATAAGTATTAAGTGAAATCTTCGAAGTCTCGGTTTGGATTATGAATGCACTCTTTCTCCATGTTTTTAAAGTTTCTCAATTCATGTTTTCTTAATTGAGATACATACCTTTCCATAGTTTTTTTGAATGTTTTGATCGCGCTCATCATGTCCGTTTTATGTTTTATATCCTAATCCTTTAATCATAAATCTTTAAATCGTAAATCTTTGCAAAGTTTATTTTGGGTTTTAAAGCGTAGGCTGTAGTAAATTTTTATTTTAAATAATTCATTGATTCTATGTCATAAATTAATAATAAGTCATAAATTAAATTGTTAATATCCGAGGTCATTATCGGGATGGTCGTGTGGACTACTTAAAATGTCTTCGTGGTCTACCAGTCGACCGGGGTCGACGTCTTGGACACCCTTGTTATATGGTGTAACAGTAAATAGTGTTGATTTTTTTTTTCAATATAATGTTTCCTTAAAAAGAAATAACACGTGTATAATATTCTTGGCTACACACTTATGAGACAATCATGTTATACTATTGCCTTAAGATGATACTTCTGTTTTATTATCAACATTTGAAGTGCATGTAAAAAGAAATTAAAGTAATAACGAAATAAAAATCAATATGCCGAGAGTAAACTTATTAGTAAATTTTTTCTTAATGCACAAAAAAAAACGCAAATTAAATGAGTTTTAGTCATTAAGGTAAATGTTATTTATTATGGACGTCACAACGATTTTACTATAACAGCCATGAGCTCTTTCACTGGAAATTAAATAATTTCCATTTACGAATTTTATTTGTTTATTTCAGTCATAACTAGTCGATAAAAAAATGCCATCAAAAACAATAAAAACTGAATTAAATTAACTAAAATGTAAGAAATAATTAGCATAAGCAGGAAAATTATTAAAATTTAAGTTAGAAAAGAAGGCAAGCTTGTTAGTAATTTAAATGTACATATGGATTTAAAGTTTTTGTGTAATAAAATCGCCTAATTCAATTAGCTTAGGAACTAAAATTAAAAATAATAATGTATAAACTCGCATTTTATTTCTAAAGCAACAAATTTATAGATTATAAAATTTTAAAGTTGAATCTTGGCGAAAAAATAATCAGTATTTTAGATATTTGGCGTAAAACTCAGCCTGAGTTTTCGTTTTCAAAGAAAAGTCTCCAAGGAGTGGGGTTTGAGTGATTAAGACCGATCAATCAAACCACCGATTAGGGGGAAAGCAAAAATAAGTGGTTTCTACTATGTGAAAATATACGTCGCGGCCGCTTTCCGTGAAAACTCTGCGACGTATCTCTGCCGTCGCAGGCCGCTTTCGAGCAGGAATATTTCGACGTATCCCTGCCGTCATGAGCCGCTTTTCAACCAGTTTATTGCGACGTAACAGATACGTCGCAGACGCTGAGTCGGTTAAAAATTGCAATATCCTTTTTAAGATATCCTGTTCGGATTTTATCTCTTTTATCAACTCGGTTTTAATCTCTTCCTGTTCAGATTTTATTTCTTTCTTCTAGATTTCATCTCTTACTGTTCATCTTTCATTTTGGTCAACCGAGTCTCAATTCTCTGCTTGGCTAAATTTTTGAGAAAACATTTTATTTTATTCATTTTCTTAGCAATACACTTCATCAACACTTAAATCTCACTTCTGATACCAGTTTTAGAGTTTGCGTTAATAACGAGTAGATAAAACAAACTCTTAAAAATTACGAGACATTTATTCGTGGCAACTTCTATTAAATACAAAAAAACTCCAGCCGTTGAAGTCACAGTTACATACCTCTAATTCTACTAATATAACAGGAAACAACTTCCAATTATAAAGGTCTCATATACCTCAAGTAGATAATAGCTTCTATGCACTACACTAGCATAAAACACTGATAATCATTAGTAACTAATTGATTTTATGTCCGGCGACAGTATTTATAATAACGTGGTGTAAAAATCTACAAGTTTCACCAATGTTTTGAAGGATTCTAGGTTATCAAACTTAATATTGGTCCTAGAGCTTGGGTAATACAATTTTCCAGAAATATTTATTTTCTTTCAAATGATTACTAAGTAGCAAGTCAAGATTATCATCAAAAGGTTGCTAAATTACAAGAAATGCCATCTTTAACGTAAAATAAGCCTACATTGCCCAATATTTGTCCGAAATTTGAGTTTTTCAAATATGTTTATGATATTTTAAGACAATATTATAAATGCGATAAATAAGAAATATACAAATAAATATTTATAAAATAACTGTAAATGCAAGGTTTTTTTTTACAAATTTGGAACATTATAAAATAGTTAAAAATTATAACAATTTTAACTGACGTTAATATTTAAAAAAGTTTACTAGATTGAACATTGTTCACACGCTAAAAATATTTGTAAGTTCTGAAAAATAATATCAATAGCTTTTAAGTAATATTCCTTATAAGAAAACAAACTTGTGGATTGGTTGGTTAAAGAAAAGTATTGAAATAGAAAATAACATGTAAAATTGTACAATTTTATATGAGAGTATATATTTTTGTATACATGTTTAGAAATTGAAAAAAGGTAATTAGAATGAATATATCATTAAATCAAAAGTATTAATGCCAAAGTATAATTTAATGCTTATTTACAAAACTTTCAGGAATGTACAATTAATTAAGTTTATTAAGCAAATTATTATAATTTTAGAAAGAGGAAACAATAGTTAAAATTCATTCAAGTTAATAAATAATCCTGAAATGTTCAATGAATTATGAATATGTATAAAATTTTTAATAATATAAAAAGTAAATAAAAACTATACAATATTTAATATCGGTCTAAATTCTATTTTTAAATATTTTTATTACTTTATTAAGAAATAATAATAAGATCAAAGTAGATTTAATATCCAGTAAAATATATAATGTTTAATTAATAATATATAATGTTTTAATATATATGTAAAATTTAATAATTTTTTTAATGATTTATGAACTTGTATCGAAGCCCAAAAAAATCAAAACTTATTCATTTGACAAAAAAACTTAAGAGTTCAATTAATTTATTAGTTACATTCAAACATATATATATATACATATATATATATATATATATATATATATATATAATGAAAAGATATACAAAGGTATAACAAAAAAAGAGGTATAAATATTACAAAGAAAATATATAACTACAAGCTAAGAATTAATTTTCCTAAAATGTTTGTATTTTTGTAAAATATGTAAATAATTTATATGTCAATATTGAATATTTATTGATAAGAGCATTTTCTAACTAAAGATATGTAACCAGATCATTCTTTAAAAATAATTTCTTTAAAATTATGAATACGCATTTTTCATGAGATATAACTGAAAATGTACAAAAATTAAAAAATAATTAATTTTAATAAGAAAAATAAGTTTTTTTTACTAATCAATTCTAATTAAAGCAATTTGCGCTTATAATCCTTACATATCACAATGAGCAAATTTATTCAGAAAATTCTGATGAAGTTATAAGAGAATTTATTTATATAAACGTCATCTGAACCAAAGAATTCAACGAAAGGGATTTCAAGAAAAATAATTTCTTGATATTTTGAAATCAAAATATATAGCTATATCTCAATGTGTTTAAAATGTATGTACCTAGAATTTCGAGAATTGATATTATATCTTTTTATTTGAATAAAAGAATTCCTGAACAAAAAAACAATCTTATTAAAATTTACTATTTTTAAGGAAAAATACTTTCACATAAACTGTCAAAGAAAAAACTTTTAGGTGATGATAAAACATTACTAACATTATGAGGTATGTATCATAGAAAAATAACTAGTGACATCAAAAGGGTCTATGAAAAATGGCATCATATTTCTCCAATAACTAGAAGTTATGAGACATACAATATCAGATAATAATTATGTCATACTTAAACTTTATCCATTTGCTTTACGAAATGCATCAGTACATCCTAAAGAAAATATTTTGACGACCCACATAAATCAATATGTCGCATATTTTTTCTTGCCTTTCAGTTAATTTTATACATTACTTGAAATTACATCACTTGAAGTGATATTTGTTTTCATAAACATAGCTCAGGAATAAAAACGAAATTTTACTTCTAAAACTAAGAATTTAGTTACTTCCTTTTAAAATTTATATTTTACTATAACTGCAATGAAACAATGACTGTTATTTTAGTATAGCGGCTATAAAAAATCATCCAATTTCTTTTTGCATACAGATACTTTAAACTTCATATTGTTATACATAGGCTTATTAAATTTTAAGACTTTGTAATAATATCATAGAAAATTTGTAAATATGCTGAGAACTTAAAACAAATGTAGATACTTACCATAGCTTTCTACAAAATACATTTTGATTATGAAGATAAATTTTGTACAAGAAATGTTTGAGGTTAAATATAAATACTTAAATTTAAAATGAGTGTATGAATACATATTTTATAAATTATCTTAAAGTAAATACACCTAAACTTTTAGATTTTAATGGAAAAATTTTCTGCCAAAACTTAAATATTTAAATGAAAAATTTGTGCGAAAATTTCAAGAATTTTCTTGGAACATTCTTAAGAATGTTATATGTATTTAAGTGTTTTAAAAATTTTAACAATATTGATAGCAGTTTGAAAACAAACATAGTTTAATTAGTTTAAATATTGTACAAGTTATACAATTTAGAAAACGAATACATTACTATATCAATAATGCATATTGGATATGGAATCTGTGTATTAAAAAAGTGCATTACGTCTCTCCCACATAAAGTTTTCAATTTTTTTTTGTTTTTAAAGCTATTTATTCGAAATATTGATGCAATAAACGTAAAACGTGATATCATTTAAAAATATTTAGTTTTAAGTAAATGCTGAAAATAGATTTAAAGTTTCTTTTATTCACTTGAATTATTAGTATGTAAAACTAGTCTCTTGCATTTTCCTTAAATGTCTTTAATTGTTTTATCAATTTTGTTGTATTTGATTATTGTAAACTTCTTTTTTGCACAACTTAAATACAAATTTTAAATATTTTTTTCACGCATCATAATATAATCAAAATTTTATAAACATAAGAAAAACCTCATGCTTGCAATGACTAGAAGTAGCCTATGTTTTCCAAAATTGTATAAATTTAAATAACGATAGTGAAAACTTTTCCGTAGTAAATAATCCTCTACCTAATAAGAAATACATATATAAAATATATCATTATATTTTTTATCGTGTTTACATTCTCTGTTAATTTGTGAAACTTATTTTGACAAATCTGAATCAATTTTTTTCTGAGAAAAAAAAGATTTCCTTTTAAAAAGCTAATTTTGTTATTTTAAGGGGTAAAACATGGTTAAGATAGATTTTCTTCCACAATACATTTTAAAATTCTTATCAAAACATTGCATTGAAAACTTAAGTAATTTTTTTCATCGAATAGAATCCTGAAGAAAGTTAAATAACCTTTTTATTAAAACCCATAAAAAGGAAAGAAAATACATGAAGACCTGTTTAGAATTTTTGCTAAAATAGAAAGTAATGATAGAGTATTAGTTTCAGTTTTGTCCTGAATCCTTATCATGTCAGTGTTTTCCTTGAATGCCTAATATAACTTTTTTAGGAGTGATTAAATTCATTGTTAGAAATTTGTTATTTTTCGAACATCTTAAGTGTCTCAATAAATTGTCTATTCAAATATTTATGCATACTTATTTAATTATTTCATTTCACTTTTTCCGTATTTTTCTCTAATTTGATGAACCTGCACAAATATTGTATTGTAAGAGAAATATGAGTATTTTTACACTGAAATTTAATCCCGTTTGGAAACATTTTCTGCCAATATCATTAAGCTATTTTTTACTAATTCTTTGTAAATATATAATTTTTGGTAAAATCTTTATTTTTATTTATAATTATATAAACTCTTATACTTTGTATATAGAATAATAAGCTATGCTGATGATTATTTTTACTTCATATATAGAAAAATAAAGCCGTGTTGATGATTATTTCATACGAAATTCGTTAATAAGTAAAATATTTATGGATAATTAAAATTATTTTATTATAATGCATTATAAACTTGAAAAGGCATTTTATCATAGATATATTAACATAAAACATAAATATAAACATATATATTATTTTGTCACATCCTTTCTTCAACCTTAAGTTTCCTATTATGATCTTAAAAACTTAGATTTTATAGTTTTAAGATAATTTCGAAAGAGATTTATATAACTTAAAAGTTTTTTTATTAAATTGATTAGTCTGTGAGTTTTTTGAACCTCTTTGAATATTTTAAAGCCATTATGTTGGGTTCATTGTTAATAGAGCCAAACAAAAAGGTTTAAAGGGTTGTACTATAATTTGATTATTTTTCAGATGGATAGTTTGAAGTTATTATATAAGGTAAACTTAGCTAATTCTTTTAGGGATTTTAGCAAATTGCAAAGAGTAATTTTGTCTTCTTAAATATTAGATTTTTAGATGATTTAGATATAATTTAATTATTTAAAATGTTTTTTACTATTCAACATTTTTTAAAATTTTTTCCTTATTAAAAATATTGTTATTAATATTTCTAAAATCTGCAGTCTTCTCTGCAAAACAATTCTCAATATTTCCTGAGTTATTTAATAGATTTTAAAGATTAAATCAATTTATTAAGATAATTATAAAATATTAATGTTAGTACTTTTTGTTAAATAAGATAAACTAAAAAGGAAATTTCAAAGACATTTAATTTTATGGAAGTTAAATTCTAATAATTCAGCAACAGAAATTACTGTAGTATATAAAAATAATTTTAATTACTAAAATGCAGCAGAGTGCTATTATTACTTTATGCATTTCCCAATCTATACATTTATTGTCGAACATTTTTGCAAAATTAAAAATTAAAATATTTAATCAATAATTTTTATAAAAAGCGCTAAAATAATATTTTTACTGTAGTTTTCTGTCTAAAAATGCATAGAAAGATAAAAAAAGAAATCAAGACTTTGGAATTAAATATGTTGTATTATGAAAAAGTACATTATAAAAACGATAATTAAACTGAGGAAATGAGTAACATTTTAAAGTAAACTAAATATTTAAGAACAATTATACTTTAATACAATTCATATTTTTATAAAACAACTAAAAAATGTTCATTTAAATGATTTCAAAAATAAGATAAAATGAAATAAAGAAATAATGATAATTATTAATCATCCTCAAAAATTCTAATGAATTAATTTTTCAAAGATATTTTACTACACATATTTTATTCAAGTTGAAATAAATGACGTCTCCAAATAATTCTAAATTTACTTAAAACATTTTACCTTTAGATGATCTCTTCTTGTTCATATTACCGATTATGCTTTCATGGATAATAAACATTTATAAATTACGAACACTTCTTTCAAAGTCCCAAATAAATTATTTTGGTTGACATATGTAATTCGTATAATGTTTATAAGGTAGCAAAGATTTAATAAGAAAACTTATTTAATATGCTTCAAGGTTCCTCGTAATTTATTTTAAGTTACATACTAAAATCGTCATTTTTACATTTATTCTAATATTAGTTTAACTTATGAAGTCTTTTAGACAAAAATCAAATGTAGGTCAGTAAATAAGATATGCATTAATAAAAGAAAAATATTTAGAATACTCGTTTTAGCATTATTTTATTATTTTAATATTATTTTACGAAATAAAATTTTAGAAGTAAAATATTTAGTGAAAAAAAATAATGCAGTTACATTTTAAAAATAAATACATTCGTAGCATTATCTTTTGATAATAAATATGTGTATTAAACATGTAATAAATTTCCTTTTATTCATATTTATTATTTCGGTTCTTTTTAGTTTCAAGAGTATTCACTTTAATTTTAAAAATTACTCATTTGTGTTATAAATGATATGTTCATTATCTTTTTTATAGTATCTTAAAAAATGCTAAAGCCCATGAAATCTAATTTGTGGAATGTTTAACCTCTTTTTGGAAACATCAATGTATCACGGAAATTACAATGTAGTGTTCTTCATCTATTATTAATGTATTCTAACTCAGAATGCTCTCTTTGCGTGAAACAATCTGATTTTTATTTCTTTCTTTTCCTTACATAATGAAAATTAATTGATAAATTTTCTGAGAAACTTGAAAGTACGTTTAGTTTCTAGCTACAAATTATCAGATATTGTTTCAGAATAATAAAGTTCTTTTCCTGATTCAATATATTTTAATGTAAGACATAAATCTCATATGTGTGTTTATTTATTAGGTAAAAAAAGACAATATTATATAAGTTTAAAAGCAGAATATTTCAATAATTTATTAAGATTTAAATAAAATCAAATGTATTTTTTGTGGTTACTGAATTTTCATATCATTGTAAAGAAAATTATTTTTAATGTTTTAATGTTTTTAAAATTTGGCTGTTAAATACAAAATATGTTTAAATTGTATGTCATTCAATAGTCATTTTTTACACTTAGGATTAATCTAACAATGACCTATATTTTGAATCATATACAAACAACCAAAATCTGAAATAATAAAAGTTCTTCTAGAAAATAATTTACATTATTTGATTAGATTTATTAATTTAATTAGAGTCTTCTTTTATTTCATTCATTGAAATTTATTAGAAGACTGAATGCTTATTTTGTAGAATTTTACATTCGACTTAAATATAGAGAATTTTACATTTTTACTGTAAAATAAATAAATGTCAGTGAGAACTATTTTCATGACTTATGTTTGAGTATTTATATTTTATATTTTTATAAAGAAATGTAGCAATCATAAAAATATTTAATTCTGCTTGAAATCTGTCAATGAGAGGCAAAAGACCAAGTATAATACATTTAGAGTGCATTTAATTTTTTTAAATTAAGTTTTTACAAATTTAGAATAAGTTATGTTGATTAGTAATTAAAAAAAAAAATTAGTGACATCTTCATATCCATAATCTTTTTGCAGTTAAAAATTTTTAACTAATACTTTAAATTGATTTTTAATAAAACGTTAAGTGTAAAAGATAAATTGTTAAACAAATAAACAATATACATACATTTCTAGCATCATAGTTTTATAAGAATCTTCAGTTCTGCTTGAAATGAATTATAAAAAGTGAATTTACAAAGTTACTTGAATAAGTGTTACAAATCAAACATTACAACATGCTATATTGCTAACTAAACTAACAAAAACAGAAATGGGCAAACAATGTTACATTGTAAAAAGCTATAAAATCACATATATATTTTTTAAGATTTTGTGTCCCAAAGTTTATTAAAAACCTGAAATTTGTATTTTAATTTGTTTTTAATAATAATTGGAATAATCAAACGTTTCAATATTTTATAATACTTGAATGTAATGTCTTATCACACAAATTTTGTAATTTTCTAAGTAATTTAATCAATTTTATTGTGTATTGCCTTGAAAATATTTTTGTAGATTAAATAATATGTGAAAGACATTATGTAGCATAATTTTGTAAATGATTTAAAAATCTATTTCAAAAAAGTTAAATATTTTTTATATTTTTATAAGAAATGAAATTTTATTTAGAAATTTGTTTTCTTTTTTTTGTAATATCGTTATGTTAGAGAAATTTATAGTTAATATATATTTTCATCTTATTACAATTATCCTTAAGCTTCCATGGTGTTTATAATTTTACTTGCTCATACACTGCAAGGTTTTCTAAATAAATATACAATGTACCAAAAATGAAAATCATTTGGCTATTCATATATTTTCTAACACAAAAATGAAATAAATTCAAAGTAAATTTCAAATTAAATTCAGAACAAAATTAGACAAATTACGTAGAAAAGTCCTTAGAAGATAGAAAAAATTATATTCCTTAAAAACATTTTTGCTAAAGCAAAGATTGAACTCAATATTTTAAAAGTATTGATGCATAGACTTGAATAATGTTTTTTTGGGTTTTTACTTTGAATATTTTACATATGTATCAATTGGATGTATATTGAACATATTTTGTGAAAAGATTTAAAAAAATATTTTTTTAGTTTTGTTTTATCTGGGCATTTTCCTTTAATAACTTCATTGTATATTTAAACGTAAAGTTAATTAGCACCCATATAGTATGCTTTAATTTTAAATTTTTATACATGGGAACATATTTGAAAAGTATGGATGTAATGATAGACATATATATATTTTTTTTAACGAAATATTATTTCATTAAAAATATAACTATAAAATTAATAAATATGAAGGGATGTTCAAAAGTATAATATTTTTTCACGTTAATCATAAAATAATTGCTTATGCATACCAGATTTTTTTCAAAAGTGCATATATTTGAAGAGTGTTTTAAAGGTGGATAACATTTTAATATTTATAAAACTATTTTCTAGTTAATTATAAGAAATGATTAAAATATTTGCAGTTTATTGTGGCATTTTTATAATGGAATAAATTTGGTTTCTCAGAATAATTTTAATTAATGATTTAACTTCAGATAACAATACCTGTCATAAATATGTTTCATAATACGTTAAATATTTTTACATAGTGTTAGAATTAAATTTGGCACTCATGGGACAGTGAAATAAGTTTGCGAAATAAATTCAATAAGCAAAAAATAATCATTCATTATCTGAAAATACGATCAATAAATATACGTTCCCAAAGGTCAATATTTTTCTTCCGCTTTCGTTACATTTCGGAAAGCGAAAGTGAAAATAACTAACGAAAATATCTGATAGTCGGCTTCCATAAATAGCGCAAATGTGTTATCGGGCAGAAATAGAAATTCTTCTGCCCCATTAAGCAACACAGGGGAATATATTGGCTAATCGTACAAAGCTGCATTTCAAAAATAAATTGATCATTTTCTAAGCTTTAGGAAGAAACAATATTTATTTCTAATTGAGCAATGCTGGTTCCATTTATGACTTTAAAAGTAAAACACAAGCATTTTCAGAAAAAATGTCATATTTAGTTGATTCACTTGCAGTTATTAATGTCATTTTTATTCTTTGCCATTTTTTTCAGTGAAAGTCAGGGAATTTTATATTATTGTATTTTTTTTAAATTATGGCTCTGTTCTTAAATGCCATAATTTAACATTTAGAAATATCTAAAATATAAAATGTTAATGCATAAAACAGTTGTGTAATGCTTGACAATATATAAAAACAGAATTCATCAAGGACTTAAACTAGTGAGAATAATGTATTTTGAACTATGTTTATATTATAGTATAATATTTAATTTTTTTTAATAAATTAAAAATTGATTTGCAGCATTTTCATGAAATATTTATCCAAATATTATTTAAATGCTCAGCAAATATTTTACAGATTTAAAATATATTATAAATATTTTATGGCACTTAAATAAAACAAAAATATAATACTAAAAAAAAGACACCCATTATTATAATTTCTTATAAATGTTAGAATGAAAATTATTTAAGTTATTTTCTTTCATAAAATAAATTGCAAAGTTAATTTATTTTTAATTATTTAAATAATTTTTACTGAAAATTAATGATCCATTTGAAAAAATTTAATAACACTTAATAAATATTTATATGGCTTATCATGTTTTATTTGTATACATATTGATATGAGAAGTTAATTATTAACATGAACTTAAAAATTTTCTTCTAAAATCCTTGAAGGGATGTTTTTAAAAATCAATTTAAAATATTTATTTTAAAAAACTAACTTGAAATGATATTATTAAAAAATATATTCAATAAGAAATAACATTAAATTTTACTTTATTTTAAATAGAAGCATTGATAAGTCACATTCATATTGTTGGAATGATATTTAATTTTTTAGGAAAAACCGTTTAATTTTAAGGAAATTGATTAAATAACATTCCCATACATTTCATTTAATAAAAATCTTATTTATAAAAAATATAAGAGTTATTTTTAAGAAATTTGAATTCCAGCATTGAAATGTTCAAAATGGAGTAATTAAAATTCAATCCTTGTCATTTTTATAAATATCAATAAAATATTTATTTATTATATTAATAAATTAATTAAATAAGAAACCATAAGTTTATAAATCATAAATTTATTTATTATTTATAAAATTTTGGCTATTTACTTTACTACTAACTTTTATGAATAAAAAAATATGAAAACAACTTTTTTAAAGTTTGTT